>APFE031732883.1:105055-147979 GCA_000404065.3 Pinus taeda
TTTTTTAAAAATTTTTATGTTTTATTATTAACATGAAAATCACCAAATTTTTAAAAAAATTATTCACATTTAATTTATTAGAAAATTTAAAGTGTAAAAGCTAAACTTTTTAAACAAAAAGAGTTGATACTCATGAGCGTTTTTCAAAATCAAGATGAAAACCACTAACAAAAAAAATGTTCACACTTGATACATAAAAAAATTGAAAGTGTAAAAATAAGTACTCTAAAAAACTGTGTTGATGTTGCATCAACACTTTTCAAAATCAGCGTGAAAATTAAGAAATTGTTCATATTTGAAACATAAAAAAATTTAAAGTGGCAAAAATATGTTCAACAAAAAAAATGTGTATTATTAATCACCATTTTTCAAAATCAAGTTATTTTTTGCTACCTAAAAAAACAGGTATTAAGCCATTTTCTCATATGATTGGTAACTATGTTTTTTTATCATGCTTCCTTCACAACATTTGTCCTTCCTATGCATATCACAAAACCAACATGTTTTGTCCATGCCTCGACTTCGAATTTTAAATTAAACCTTAACTCGATATAGTCCCTGCTCTTTCACAAACTCCCCCATACGCAATTTCTCCACACACCCTTTTTCCCGCACTTCTCGCACACCCTTTCTCCGCACAACAAAATCATGGTAGTTGTTTATTAAATTAATATTTTAAAGCATATTTCTTCACACCCCCACCCCTTGCCCTTACATAAGGCACTTGGAATCCTTGTCAGCTTTGGCATAGTTGGGTAGAGCAGTAGCAATCTTAGGCATACCAATCTCAAAGTGCTCACTGACGAAATCACCACTCACAAAATTAGTCTTTTTTGTCCATGCCTTTATTCTGCATACTAAATTAGCTTTATACGCACTATGGAGGAAGAAAACTTGATTCGATATAGTCCCTGCTCCTTAAAAAACTCCCCCTCACCCAATTTCTCCACACACACTTTTCCCACAATCTTTCACTTTCTTTTGCATATCACAAAATTAGCCTTTTTTGTCCATGCCCTGACTTCGCATATTGAATTAGCTTTATGAAGAGTGCAGAGGGAGAAAGCTTGATTCGATATCGTCCCTGCTCTTTTACAAACTCCCCTGCACACAATTTCTCTGCACACCCTTTTTCCCGCACTACCTGCACACTTTTTCTCTGCACAACAAAATAGTAGCAGTTAGCCCCCCCCCCTCATTTACATAAGAGACCTGCATCCCCGTCATTTCTATCATCATTGGGCAGAGAAATAGGAGTCTCAGGCATAACAGTGTCAGAGCACTCACCAACGAAATGACCATTCTCAAAATTAGCCTTTTTTTATATTTTAAAATGATTTGTGAGGCACTGACAAATATTGAAAATAAATTTCCCTCCATGAGGGGAATTATGTCATATAAAACCTTCATTTTCTTGATATTCTCCTCTCTAGAATGAATGATGGTTTCGTTTTTCACCAAGTTTTTTGCAAAAAACACACACACAGAACAATATCTTCATGCTAGTTCTCATCATTTCCAACACAAGAACTCGGGGGTTTTCAACACCCTTGCCACCTGTGCTCTAAGAATTTCTGATGAGAATCACTTAGAAGAGGAAAAAATCTCATCTTCTGAAAGTTTTTGAAAATAATGGCTATAGTAAGCAACAGGTCCTCAAAGATTTCAGAGGGCTAATAAAGAATCAAGGGTTAAACCTTTTCATGATGATATAATATCCAGTGTTCATCTTCCATTTATCCAGTGGACCACTGATAAGATTTCCTATATTATCAAAAAGAACAAAGTTTCTGCTACCTTCAAACCCCTTAATACAATTATAAATTCTCTTTAGATTTGTGAAAGGCCCTATAAATCCCTAAAGACATGAAACAAGTTTATTCCATCCCTTGTTCTTGTGGGATTCCCTACACTGGGGAAATTGGTCGCTCCATTAACCAAAAAAACCTAGAACATGCAACATATATTAAGCACAACCATTCCCGTTCCTCAACTTTAGCTGAACTTGTGGTGAAATCCAAACACCATGTCTGGATTTCACCACGTCTGCATTGAGGATTCTCGGGTCATCGCTAGGGTTGATTACTTCCATCATAAGAAGCTTAGAGAGACCATTGGAATAAAACAACATGCTATTAATTTTAACATGGACGATGGTTGGAAGTTAAGTAGACGCTCGATCCCTACGCTATATCTTTTTTGACTTTTGTATTAAAATATTCTCCAATATTTTAATATAATAACATTTAAAACTATTTGTTGAATATTATTAATCTTATTTAATAACTATTTGATAATAGATAAAACCTATTTTTAATTATGAATATACATTTCTTATTTTATTGTTATTAATTTAATTTAACTGATTTGAATTCAATATATTTTAATTAAAATAAAAATAAATAAAATAAAACAAAATAAAATGATAATATAATAATAAATATACAAATTTATTCAACAACTCATTTTTAATGGCTAAGTCAATCTAGAAGCCTATGTATCTCGGCTATTTAAGCATTGTGATTGGTTGATTTTTCATCTTTATCTTGAGTATAAATTACATTAGATGGTTTGAAATGTGGACCAACAACTTATAACATGATTAATCAGAAAAACATCATCTAAATTAATATAGATCACAAAAGTATAAAAAATCAATATAAATCACAAAAATCTAAAATCAGATAATACTTAATTTATTTTAAAATAAAAAATAATTTATAAATATAATGTGATTCAACTCATTGAAATCAATTAAATAAATAAAAAATTAAAATTAAAAAATCTCTCCATATAAAACACATTTAAAATATTAATGGAATAAAACTAACGTGCAAAGGACATTCTTAATTTTCAATTACATTTTATTTTAAATTGCAGAAGTGCGGTCACCAATATAATAAATAACCGACGAACACTTCACATAAGTTTTAATATCTGAAATATATGAACTAAGACACACGCAATTATTGTGAACTAGGAGATTTTTTCCCAAATATATTTTTAAATCGATATATAATTAATATTTTTTATATTAAATATAATTGATAAAAATAATTAATAACACATTTTAAATATATTAAATCAATTTAACATTTATGATATCAAATATAACTAATTGAATACGAATTATTAACATTTACTAAGTGGAATCAATATATATATTTATATTAATATTAAGTTAATAATAATAATTGTTTTTTGTAAATTTGGTAGGATTTTTTGATTTTTTCATATTTACATGTCTATTATTCATTTCACTGGGAGAGGGTAGTATAAGATTTGAACTCAAGACTTTGGTTGATTAAGACTTCATTTCTATAGCCACTACCATTTGAACTATCCAAACAAATTAGTATTAAGAATTAAAAATATATGTTTGACAATTTTTTTTATAAATTCCAAATTAAAAGAGAATTTGTATAAGATAAGATAAGATAATTATATTTATGTCCAATTAATGACCACAACGCAGGTCAAAGGGATTGTTGAGTACACTAATGTACATACAAAGCGGGAGAACCAAATAGTCTCCTGTAAAAGATACAATGCATGAAGTAAATCAACCTAATATGTGTGAAGATCATACCCATCTCTCCTAACATCTGACGCTGAATGAATAACGCTGAAGAAACTCAACAATGTCTGTTGATCCGATGGCAAGTGTAGACTGTCCACTAAATCATGTCCTAGGGGGCTTCACACGCTGTTGAATGCTGGAGGACCTAGTTTGTCTCCCAGGAACAGATCTTCACATGCCGCTGAATGCTGGAGGACCTAGTCTGTCTCCCAGGAACAGATCTGAGACGGAACTGCTATTGAGATCTCGTGTGGTAGGGTGAGGTCCCATGGATCCTCACTGATCTAGAGTTTGGATACAAACTAGTATCAATCGATCCCTTGGTGCCCCTTGTTTGAAAATAGTACCTTGAAAAATGTCGTGATTCTATGTGTAGAGTCTAGACTAGAATAACTTTTATAAAAGAATATTCTTATCTTACTAAATCTAAATTTTATATTTTTTATTAAAAAATATACTATATTAATTTAATATCTGACTTAACTATAATTTCAAAATTTTAAACATATTTAAAAAATAAATAACCAACTTAACTCTAACTTCTAAATTTTGAACCTATTTTAAATAAATAAATAAAAAACAATAGTAAATTAAGAATTTCAATTTATTTATTGAGAAATTTCCCAAATAATATCAATATAGGCATTGTTGATTGTTTACTCAAGCTTGAGGTCAAAAAATGGTAGGAATTTGATTTTTTGTCTCAATAAATTTGAAAGTGCTTAAATTTTGTTTTTATGATAAAATAGATTTAGCACCTTCTTTGACAAAAATGCTTAAATCTGGTTTTTATCGTAGAATATAAATTTAGCACCATCTAAATCCTCAGAACACTCAAAATAACCTAAATCTGCATTTTTTTTTTTACCAAAATCTTACAAAAAAAATTCATTATTCTCTAGACAAATTTGAAGCTGCTCTAGATTACCCACCTAGTGTGGACACTGACCAGCGTTTTAGGTTTAACATTCAAGTCAAATGAACAAGTGGAAGAAGCCGATACGAAAAATATAGAGCTATCAACAAATTGACCCCACAAATGGGCGAAAGTTTGAGGAAGATGCTCGAAGGGGTCGCACCACGAGCAGGTACGGCTGTTTTATAACTTCACCTCCACTACGAAATTATGTACTTGGACGGTACCTCTTTATTGATGTGACCCCACGCCATGTTATCATGGTATATATTCAGTGGGCAAGAAATCATCTGGAGCTGAAAATTTCTAATTATTTCCCCCCAGTTTTTAGGTTGAGGAATTTCAGGGTTCTTTTTTGACTAATGTGGGGGAGGTGAATTTATGAAACTGTTTATCTGTATAATGAAAGCAACAAGCAGGCGTTGGAAACAGTGCAGGGTAGCGAACATTACACGTCGAGCTCTGGATGCGGTACATATGGGGGAATAAAATCGAAGGCTACTGCATGGTGCATTTGGGTAAGGCTAGATCTGTGATTTTATTTGGGTGTCCGGAAATTGTTGTATCTTAGGTCGGTTGGAAAGGATATGTGATTTGGGTTTCACAAAGGAACATAATGGGACAATTGGGTTTGTATGGAACTATGAAATCTGAGTTGGGTTTCGGAGAAAATATTCAGCCATGGCTGATTTCTGCAATTCAGTTTGAATTCGGGAAGAAGACTTTGGGCATGGCTGGAATGGTACAAAACTTCATGCTCAGAAAATTTTCTGTTCTTTAATATCATTGCAAGGATGTGGTGAGATTCTTTATCTCAATTTGTCTCTGTGATTCAAGTCTCTCTGTTCCTGCATTGCAGAAAAGAGTTTAGTCAATGTGGCTTGCACCATCAAAATCAGATACATTGCGAGGGTAAAAACATTGTAAGCAGCTAGTGCGGGCATGAACATGGGTGCCTAATAATCAAGGAGTTAAGATTGACATGAGAACTTTACCATCTCAAATTACAGAGCATTCTTTGTGGATAGGAAACCCCTGTTGTGTTATAATTTAAATGTTTACAATGCAGAGGAAATCAGTCCGTTCTCATGCGGAAATCAACATCCTTGGTGATGAGATCCTCATAACTATTCTTGATAAGTTGCAGGATCCTATAGATAGAAAGTGCTGGTGCCTGGTTTGCAAGCATTTTTTCTATCTGGAGGCCAATTACAGGAAGAAAGTACAGCTGATGCGATCAGAGTTACTTCCAAGGATTCTGAGAAGATACAGTAAGATTCAGCATTTGGATTTATCTCTGTGTTCTCAGATCACAGATAAGAGTCTGGGGCATGTAGCAGGCATCCTCGGAAATCATTTGGTTTCCATCAATCTTTCTAGGTTGTGGACTTTCACTCATCTGGGTCTTCTTGAGTTGGTTAAAAATTGTCAGTCTTTAGTCGAACTTGATCTTTCCAATTGCACTGAAATCACAGATCATGCAGCAGAAGCCATAGCACACGCCCGAAATTTGGAATCATTGAATCTAGTGAAATGCAAGCAGCTTACTGACATGGGTCTTGTATGCATAGCTGTAGGATGTAGTAAATTACAGAATTTGAATCTTAGGTGGTGTGTGGGGGTCACAGACCTTGGAGTTGAGCTGGTTGCTATGAAATGCAAGGAGTTACGTAGTCTTGACCTCTCTTACACGCAGGTATGCTCCTGCCACTGAGTTTAACTACTAATGTTCTTCACAGCTTGTTCACAATGATTCAGCTCTTCCATGTCATGATAAGTCTCAGGATACATTATATTTCCTGTTTAATGAAAAGAAATCGTTATGGAGAGCACATGAGTTTTGGGAGATTGATTGCATCCATTCTGTCTTTAGCTCATATCAGAACTCATTAAGCCTAGATGATTTTCAATCGTTTTTGACTACCCTTTTAATCTTCTAAAAACTCCATCCACTCATTTTAATTGTGGCAAATAGTGGGTTGGGTTAAATTATGGCTCTAATGGAAAGAGTAATTGCACAGGAAGTTAGGTAGTGAATAAATATGCATAATCTAATTGTTAGATATAGTTTCCCCTTTCTGCGCATGTTTTCTGGTCGGTTTTTCTTGGAATCTTAAATTTCTGTGGTGTAATATGCAGAATTCGAGTGTTCAGGGGTTGAATTCATTTATGCATTTGAGAATATATTTTAAACAATTAAAATAATTATTTTGTCTAAAATTACATCCCTGAATTTAGACGAAAAAGACATAAGCGCCAAATAGTTAGACTGTGTCAAATAAATAATATAGTTACACTGTTGTTTTATATCATCTTTAATGATCAGGTGGTGCTTGCAAAAATGGCTACTTATAGAAAATTGTTTGCATAGCAGTTTTATGGATTTTTCTATACTGAGCAAATTTGTTTTTGCTGCAGATAACAAACAAATGTCTTGCTTCAATTAACCATCTAAATCATCTTGAGAATTTAGCATTGGTTGGATGTGTTCGTGTGGGTGATAATGGCCTTACGTATCTCAAAAAATCTTTGCAGGTATGACAACTGAATGAGAATGCCTCTTGTTGTAATTCTCAAACTCTATGTTCAGCAGAGATGAAAAATTACGACTTTAGAATACGGAATATGGCAATGTTTTGTGTTATACTGGAAAATATATCAACACCCACGTTAGAAAACTTCAACATACTTGAAATATGATGTAAACAAACAAGAAGTTGCGACTCATCTGCAAAATCAAATGTAATTTTGAATCTTCAGTTGTGAGGTTGAGAAATAGAAATAGCTATTCAGTACAAGAAGGAAATCCTGTTTAGCGAGACATTTATAATTCATGCCAAAGCTAAGTTACACCAAGTTATAGAGAAGTGGGGATGAAAGAGGTGAGACGGAAGACTCTATTTATTTGTTAAAGGGAGCAATAAAATATAGCCTTAAACTTCATTTATACGTGCTACTTTTTTGTGGGCTGGGTCAACATTTTCCTAGTAAGAAGCATCATATCTAAACTTGACTTTGGTGTAAGTCTGAGAGTTTATATATCTTTGCGCCATGGATGATCGATTTAGTAACTTCTTTGCCTGATGCTATATGCATTAGCATGAAATGAGTAAATAATTCATGATATCATTGACTGTGAGTGGAACAAGTTTTGGCGTGGAAATTGTTTACCTTCAGTAGAATGTCCTTTTAGAATACTTTGTCTTCTTGTCTTTCTTGTTTTAACTTTAGCAGTTTTTTTTGTTTGTCAGTTGTCTGTGATCTTCCAGGTTTGCTTTGTGGGTTGAGGCGCCACGACCCAGGGGCATCTAATCCATCAAAGTCACTCGGGTATTGCACCCGGCCTGGGTCACACCTGTCCTAAGCTAACTATATTTTTTTAGATGTCTCCTCCCCCTAGCACAAGGCACAACCACCCGCTGTGATATTTGATTTTGGGTCGCCTTGCTAACAAGGCCATCCTCAACCAAATGTGCTAGTGGGACTTGACAACTTTAGCAGATCTTTAATTTTCAGAAAGATTTGCATTATTTTTGCATTAAGATCTCAATGGTATATGTCCTGCTCAGGTGCTTGCATGTTTTGTTTCATATGCGTTATATTGGACAATTTGATTTTTTTTCATATCCGTTATATTTGACAGTTTGATTTTGATTTCCTATTGATTCTCCATAGAGACAGAGTCCTTGTCATCAGGAAATGATTTTGCCGTTGCAAGATGGCTCTTCAATATATTTTGAGGGTCATATTTGTTATTCGGAATATTAAATTTTTCTGGATGTCAAGGAAAGTGCAATTATTGGAATAATAGCACGGGGTGGAAATTTTGAATGCTTCTTGGTGAAAATTTCTGATGATTTCTCGAGTATGCTCCAAGAGAATATTGCTAGGTAAAAATTTCTGATGATTTCCTGAGCATGCTCCAAACGAATATTTGTCAAGGCGACAATACAAGATCATCTGTATTGAAACTTCAGAATTATCGTTATGGAACTAGTTTTTTCTTAATACAGGACAGGTATAGCAGTTGGCATAACGGGTGCTTGAGACACTCAACATAAATAAGCAATAATTACGCATACTGTGTTGCTGAAACATGAAAATCGTACTTTGTAGTCTTGTCTTTGAAGAAGCGCTTGAGTATTCAGGTTCTAGCAGGTCTCACAATGTGGAGTTTACTGATCCTTTTCATCTTTTTCTTGTTTCATGTTAAAATTATCTTCTCATGACATTGTTCCATTCTCCGGAAGGTTTCTGAGCCTATATTTATGATTGTTTTATCTGTTAAGATCTTTTTACTTACTGAGTTGGAAAAAAGGTCCCATAGGATCTTTAGCGATTGATGATTGTGCAATTGGAGGCAATTTACTTCATCCATTTATGTTCTCTTTCTGATATTTTTTCTAAAGGCATGAAAACCTGAAACGCATAGATTAAATAGTGGAGAAGAGTTGTTATTTTTGAGTCTCTCTCTCCTATTTACAGTGACATCTGACTCAATTGTTGCTATGTTGCAGAGACTTGATGTTTCTAAGTGTCAGAATGTTAGCTGCACGGGAATAATGTCCCTTGCAAGTGGTTCCTCAGACTTGCGTCAACTTACTCTTGCCTATTGTATACCAGTAATTATCCGACTAAAATTTGTTGAATATTTTGACTTCATCAGTTGTGAAGTATTGAAGTTCATAAACTTAATTCTCGAAGTGATCCATTGTTTAATATTTTTGTGTGTTATGTACTACAGGTTTCTGACGCTCTTCTTAAGAGCTTCCAAAACTTGGATAGACTACAAACGATCAAATTTGATGGTTGTGTAATTTCCCCCAGAGCGTTGGAGTCAGTTGGGAAAAGCTATTGCATGTCTTTGAGGGAATTAAGCTTAAGCAAGTGTATTGGAGTTACAGATGAAGGATTGACTGCACTTGTGGCATGCTGTAGTGAGCTGAACAAGTTAGATCTCACTTGTTGCCGTAATCTAACTGATGTTGCTCTCTCGGCCATTGCAACATCATGCAGATATCTTTCATCTCTTAAGATGGAATCCTGCAGCTTGGTCACAGAAAAAAGTTTGACTATGTTAGGAGACGGCTGTCCTTTCCTGGAGGAGCTTGACTTCACCGACTGTAGCATAAACAATACAGGTTCCATACATTGTTTATATATGAAGAGAATTTTGACAGTAATGATGTAAATAGTAATTGTTACTAGTTTTGGAGATTGTTTTATTGTCTTCTGTGCTTCTTGTATTTACCCTGTCCGTTTATGCAGGATTGAACTCCCTTTCTAAGTGTTCGGAATTGATAACTTTGAAACTAGGATTCTGCCCAAATATATCCAACGAAGGAATTGCCCATATAGGAGCCCGGTGCTCATCTCTCCAAGAACTTGATTTGTACAGGTACACGTCATTATTCAAATGAACCCAACATTTTATTAGAAAGGTTATTTTAAAATCTGTTTATCAAAATGATGTTTTCTGCACTTTTCATTTGAAGATGTTTGCAGTTTACTGATGGGAAATGTATATCCAGATCTGTAGGAGTCGGGGATGCTGGATTAGCAGCAATTGCCAATGGTTGCCCAAGGTTAAAGAGTATTAATATTTCTTATTGCATACATGTCACTGACAATGGTCTGACATCTCTCGCTCAATTGCAAAAACTTCACCAGCTTGAAATCCGAGGTTGTTCTGGGATTTCCTCTGCTGGTCTTTCTGCAATCGCTTTAGGATGTAAGCGTATCGTTGAATTGGATATCAAAAGATGCTATGGTGTTGATGATGTTGGAATATTGGCTGTAGCCAGGTCATGTCAAAATCTGCGACAGGTAAGACATTTTAGAATCAGGGAGGTTTAAATTTCCATTCATCCTCCCCTGTATATCTGTTGAAAGACAACTTTAACATTGAAACCTGTTGTACTTGTGCAGATGAATGTCTCATATTGCTCAATCTCAGATGTTGGGTTGTTAGCATTGGCGAGTCTTAGATGCTTACAGAACATAAAGCTAGTTTATTTGAGGAATGTAACGATCAATGGTTTCATGTCCGCTCTGCTGGCTTGTAAGAGTTTGAAGAAACTCAAGCTTATTCAATCCTTAAGGTACAACTTACCACGAGTTGTGATTGAGATGTTGGAAGCCCGTGGGTGCAATATTCGATGGATGGACAAGCCTTTTGTGATATAAGATACTCATCTCAAATAAGTGTCGGTACTTGATCTGTTTTCGGAATTGTAGTATATATCTCAGAGTTCCTTTTACGGGTAGTGTTTGTCAATCTAAACAAAGCAAATTTAGGTAATGATGAATTTCTGTTTCAAACTCATGAATCTGTGGATTTAATGTAGTGAGTAAATTATCTCACAAGTCCATCTTCTGAGAGATGAAATGAGCACTTATGATATCATAGGTACACGTTGTATCTTGAAGAGCCTTGTATTTATTCTGAATGGTCTCTTCTTTATTTATATATTTAGGCTTTGTTTTCACTTGTGCAGTAAGTTCTTTTTATTCATGGATTGTCAGACGCTGATTTTTCTAATATTCTTTGACGTCTGCAAACATCTTTCTATGCAATTTCTAAAATGTAAACTACATGGATTTCAGTACTTAATTTTTTTCGGAAAATGTAATATATATATCTGAGAGTTACTTTTAGGAGCACGGTCTGAGAGTTACTTTTAGGAGCACGGTTTGTTAAACTCTTAACAAAAGCGATTTGTGTAATCATGATTTTTTGTTTAAATCCCATGAATTTGTGGGGTTTATTTTAGTGATAGAATTATCTTATAGGGTCTATCTTCTGAGAAATGAAATGGACACCTATGATATCATAGGTACTGAAGCTTATTGTGTTTATTCTGAATGGTATCTCATTTATTTGTGTAAGCTAGTTTCTTTTGCTTTGCATTTTGTGCAGTATGTTCTTTTTATTCACAGATGGTTGACGCTGACTTTTCAAATGTTCTTTGAAGTCTGCAAGCATCTTTCTATGCTGTTTCTGAAATGTAGATTACATAGTTTCTAGACCATTTTAGCTCTTCAATTCAAGATTTTGCAGGGGCTAGTATTTATAAATATATAGTCTCTAATTTGGTGAAGCCAGCAATGTTTTGTGTTGCAGTAATATCCAAGCACTCATGATTTGGAGTTGTTAATTGGTATCGATACTGGTCTGCTTCGACTATGGTTGGTTATGTTTTGTGTTACATTTTTCAGCCAATGTTTTCTCTCATTCCCTCGTCAGCTCAAATCCTATGCAGAAATGCATGGCCTGTTTAATATCAAATCGAAAAACCTAGGTATATATTTGAGATACTTAATGAAATAGCACAAGATACCTTTATCTTTTTGGAAATGTCGGTCTCTGGGATGCTTTTGAGAGGCACATTTTAATGAAAAGAAGAAATTGAACAGGAAAAACTGTTAGAAGATTCTAGTAGGCTTAAACTCGTTAGAGGCCATGCCATAAAATTGTTATTTTGATGATGTTTGTTCATGCATATCTCAAAGGCAATTACGGAAAACTTGGAAACTTTTAATGGTGGACTCTGTAATTAAGCCTTGTGATTGGAGAGGGTACAAAACGCTTGGATCCGTCTTACAATTTGGTTGGCTCGCTTTTGTTGAAAGGCTGTGACTAAGGAGTATGTATTCTTCCAAAGCCACCAAGGTTTGCCTTTGATCTCATCATCTACATGGAAGATTGCATTAGCACAGCGACCACGTCTAACAACACCATCATTACAGAAATGTAGAAAATGGTGACTGGTAAACCTATGCAAGAAAATTAATGCTAACAGACTCTTAAGAAAATAGCAAGTAAACAATGGCACATATACACTGCACAAGAATGTAAACTCTTTATTGGAAAAACTGACGAACTCAGAGCCACACATCTTTCTCATTGTATGAACAAAACAGGTACACAATATAATATTTAGGTATTTTGCAGTGTCACTCAACCATAATGTGATAGACATTAATATATTACAATGGGCTGAAATCATGAAGGGAGAAGCATCAATGCATATCGAACAAGAATTAGTGTTGCCACTTTTGAATGACCCACATCTCAAAGGATTTTGCCCAACCATAGGTTACCATGGGAAGCAAGCTTTTCGAGTTTTGAATTTGGATCATTGGATCATCACTGCAAGTGATCCATCTGGGTGTTGCACTGCAGCCTGAGGAACCCATAACTCCAACTCATATTATCTATTTCTTGGTAAACGAAATGGGGTCAACTCGGAAATTCAAATATTTTTAGGTAAATTAAACCTGAGAACCCATAACTCCAACTCATATTATCTATTTCTTGGTAGACGAAATGGGGTCAACTTGGAAATTCAAATATTTTTAGGTAAATTAAAATTTGGTGAAAACTTTGAGTCTTTCAAGTACTGGTAAGTGGTGGTTTGGATGTAAAATGGGCTGTTCGTAGTGGAATTGAAGATTGCATAGGTTCTAGTTGCTTTTGTTCCTGAAGTGTAAGCTACTAGAATCATCAATCAAGTGTTCTTCAAATGCACGGTTAGAAGATGGCTTAAAATCAAGTGTTCTTCAAATGCTTAGAAGATAGCTTAAAATCAATTAGGTGTTTCACAAGGCATCACAAGTGGTGAACAAGTTACAACTTAAGGCCCTTGTTCTCTTTGTAGCATATTTGTAAAACATATTTTTATAAGATGACAATGTACTAAATGAATTATAATTCCCCAATGACTTATAATACAACTTGAGTGGGCCTAATGGTTAAGAGCATGTGTTTCGTCTTAAGAAGTCACAAGTTCAAAACCAGAGGGGGTAGATTATGTATGCCTTCATAGACTTAGCAGTGAAATCACTACGTGGAGGTGGGTCCCTTGTCCCACAAACAAGGGGGTCTCATACACCAATTTGGTGTTAGGCTTGGCTGTGACCTTAAAAATTGGATAATAATAATAATAATAATAATAATGTATATATAATTCCCCAAAATGAGACAAAACCTCTCAATTCCCTTTTGTCAATCCCATCCCCCATGTGCCTACAATGTTGCCACTCATGCAACGGATGGTATCTTGGTGTCATCATTGGGGGACAATCTTGAATACAATAAATTTAATGGAAAGTTTTTTTTTTTGGTTTTTGTTTGTTTTTAATTTGTGTTGTCGTTGCTACGACCACCCATCCAAAATTTTGACCATGCATTGATTTTGGAGCCTACCTTTTGTTTGTAAGGACTCATTTTTCAATGTCATCAAGTATTCATGTTAATGAGACATGTCTTTCCGTGCAGTGCTTGTGGTGTCTTGTTTTGACCTTGACTTGAACTTTTTCAAACACAAGCCATCTCCTGCTTTAACCTTGCAGCATTGTCGGTCTTCCCTTTTCGAACTACGCAATCCACTGTCTCTGGGAATTGCGTTGGGCCTTGAGGATCTGAACTGTGCAATCATGGAAGGTAGACTAGTCTTGAGCTCAGAAATTGCGCAAAATCTTCTCTTCCCCTCAAAAACTGTGCAATTCACTGAGGTAAGGAATTGCACAAGCCCTTGAGCCTGGGAATTGCGCAAATCCCTTCTACCATTGTGAATGGGTTGTTTCTCGAAAAAGCATCGCCGACCTTCCTAAAAAATAGGAGTTGCCGAATTAATGTTTGGTTAAGTCGACTAAGATGCTAATTGTGACTTTCAAACAAGCGCTGTTTTTTCCCTTGATTTTAGGCATGTGCATCAAAAACCCTAACCCGACTAGATCTATATAATAGATGCCTCTAGAGGTCATTTGCACATTCAATCTTGGAGCTCTAGCCTTCTCAATGAGATCAAGGAACTTTCGGTCGAGTTTGCAGTGTTTTTGTTCGAGTAAGTTTTGCATGTGTCTTTTTTTTTTTTGTTAAATTCGTTTTTTTTGTTGTTTTTGCTTCTATGAGTGTTATTTTGTCTATTTCTTTTCATAGTAGTTGGCATTTTAATTAGTATTAGCTTGTACAAGTGTTGGTTTGGTCTGTCGTTCACATTTTCCAAGTGTCGCATTGAGTTCTTGCTTTTTCCCCATCAGCAGTCGCAACCGTTGGATAATCTTTTAGCATGTTCGTTTTTCCTCTTACATACTTGTTTTTGGGAATTAATTTTCACTGATCTATTTTTCCCTTGGCCCGTTCTATATTCCTTCCTGCCCCAACACTTAGATCTATCATTGTTTTCTCCCCTTCTTGAGCAGATTTATGCAACCATGGCCAACAATTGTCTTTCCCAACTGCGCAATTTGCATCTTCAAGAGACAAGCTTTGAGCTTGGCCTTTGAAACTGCGCAATGCGCAGCCACTAGCTTGCCCAACTGCGCATTGTAGAGTCCCAAGCCTCAACCCTCAAACCTGGCCATAAAGACTGCGCAATCCATAGTTCCTTCCCTCAGTTTGTCTGGCTGAGACTATGCATTGTGCAATGTTAAGCCTCTAGTTGCCACCTTGTCTGCTGAGACTGTGCAATGCACAGTTCAAGGGCCTAGTGTCTCACCTTCAGCGGAGGAATTGTGCAATCTTTCCTCTCAGCCTTTGAGTTGCTGCCTTGATCGTGTTGAATAGACTATTTTGCTTGAGCTAATTTATGTTTGCCATTAGTGCATTTTGTCATAGAGGCACTACAACTTTTTGAGGTTATCTCTCTCCATCAGGTTGTTATCATCATGGCACCAAAGAGATCTGCCTCAAAAGACACCACAAAGAGTAGCATCTGTGAAATATTTGAGAGTGTCCTTGTCACTATGCCAGTGTTCTTAGATACTTAACTATTCATTGAGAAAGATTCATACATAACATGGCACGCAATGAAGGATGCATTCACGACAATTGATTACAAAGCAAATCTTGAAGACATACAAGTTTATATTAATGTCCAAAAGTTAGGATTACACAAGGTTGCATGCAGGTTTCCGACCTTTCCTTGTGCAAACATTGTCAACTGGATCCTATCAGACACAAATGCAAAGAGCATGACCCTTAATAATGCTAGTGGACAAATGCTTGCCTTTTTTATTGCACATGATTTTCAGCATATGTATCATTTGTCGCTGCCAAAAGCCTACATGGATTCCCACTTCTATGTAGTCACTAGTTACCTGAGTACAAAAGATGTCGTCAAAGGTTGGGTGAAAGAGCCATCCAAATTCCGCTAGACACCCAACAACACTTATAAGACCAAATCTCTCAAGAAGGCATTTTAGTACTTGATAGTTCTATGTTGCTAGATCTATGGTCAAAAGGGTATTGAGACCTTTCCCGAAGGCTAGGGATTCTTGCCGCATTAGATTGTGAAAGAAAGAAAGCCATTTAACTGGTTGGGCTTGTTGGCTCAACAGTGAAAGATCCATGTAACCAATGCTAAGAACCCTCCCAAGGGTAAGCAAGCCAGGTTCTACATGTCTGCTTACTTGCTAGATGCGATATGTGCTTAGAACGCTTTTCTTAGCATGAGTTGGACATGGTCACCAAAGGACCCTGTTGTACACATTCATTGCAAGATGCTTTTGGAGTATAGCTACAAAGGAGTCATGGAGAAGCTTATTGATCACTTCCTCATCCCATTATACAAGATGATCTTTGAGGAAGAGCCACCTTGCATGTCCCGTGAGGCAATGGAAAGAGTGTTAGAATTGATTGATTGGTTTGCCTCACCAGATAACAATTACCTTAAGAGTGTTTGACAGTCAGAAGTCTCTACATTTTTTACCCAAGTATGCCACCGACAAATTGGTCATGCAAGAAGCAGCTTATCATTTTTCCATGGGTTTATCAGGAGTGTCGTAGAAGAAGAAGAAAGCACATTGGCTCACTCTTCCTTTGCAAATTGGATTGTACGAGATCAAGAATCTGAAGGTCGCTGACACTGAAGGCAAAGAGATGGAAAAATCCGCATTCAATGGCATGGATTACAATGTGTACGATCCTAGGAGTGTTTGTAAGCAACACTGTGTAAAGATACATTTCAATTCGCTGAGCGGGACTTATTCCAAACCCGAGGAGGAAAAGTTTAAGAATTGTTATAATGCCTCCAAGCCTTGTTCCCCAGGTAGATTTGCAAGTACATTGTAGATTATTCCTCAGTAGGAAGCAACTCTGGGAGCAGAGCCATTAGTGAGGCATAACCCAATGTGCGAAAAGGGGAAGCGGAAGGTTGTGCATAGTTCAGTGGAAGAATACAGTTGCAAATGGAACACAGATCCAATGATCTTGAAAGTGACCATAACAACGGAAAGAAAGAGGAAGCAGGAGGAAGAGAAAGAACATAAAGAAAAAGAGGAGAGGCAAAGACAAGAAGAAGAGAGGCAGAAGAAAGAGAAGGAAGAAACAATAATGAAGCAAGTCGAAGAAGAGGTACAAAGTCGACTCTTGGAAGAAGAAAGCAATAAGCTGCAAGACAAAGAAATTTCCCAGGAAATCGAGGATTTGATAGTGATCCAAGACATGGAGGTAGAGTCGGAGTAGTAAAACCAAGATGATGATCTCATGCCTCACACGCAACAGATCACCACTCATCCTCCATCTCCTCCTGCGAAAGGGCAAGCTCTAGGTGAGGAAGAGGAAATTGCTCCTCTTGATGAAGGTCTCATGATGGATATCTACAATTTAACTTATGATGCGCTGCAAAAGAAGATTGTACAAACAAGGAAGAAGCACTTCCCAGATGACTTCACACATCTTTTGTTTATCAAAGAAAAGGTGATCGTGATAGACACCATGAAGAATCTAGAAGCTATTGTCACAACCAACTTGGCCTTCGTAGGAGCCTCCAAGTCAAACACAGAGTACTTGATGGCCGAGAACCGATAGATGGAAAAGAACTTAGAGGTTGCAAAGAAACAGATTGAGCAACTACACGCAGAAGATCAGAAAGCAACACCCGCACATATGTACTTAGAAGAACTCAAGGCAACTATACTTAGTGAATTATCGACATTGGGAGACATTATGAAGAACCTCTATGAAGCGCTAGTCATCGTGCACAAAGAAATTTTCTCCTTGCATGACATGCAATAGAAATGTAAAGACAATGCTAAAGCTCTCAACATTGTCCACGCAACAATCACTGTTGTGCATGAGTGGGGAATGCAGTATAGAGTCGCACCTCCTGAGTTGGTAAAGAAGACAAGGCAACAAGCCGAATTGGAGAAGGTAGGAGTTCAAATGTGTTGGAAATAATACTGAGAGGGGGGGTGAATCAGTGTTATCAAGATAATTATTCCTTTTTCAAAAACCACTGATATACGCTACTTCAGTTTAGTGCACTTGCGTATATACGCGATTATGCAGAAGGAAACCCGCGTATACAAAACAAGCTTTTACTTTACTTAATCTTTCTGATGATGATTGTTAATCTGTGATGCAGATCAATAACAGTATCCAGAGACAGTAAACAGAGCAGAAAGACAATCAGACACAAGAACACAAGATATAAGGTGGAAACCCAATGTGGGTGAAAACCACCTGCTGCAATTCGTCTCTATCTTCCTTTTAAATTAGAAAACTTCTTTTACAATGTACTGGTGCAATCTTTTTACCAATACGCAGGCTAACCTGCAGGGAGCTACAACCCTCTCTCATTTTCCAGGCTCTCCTGGAAGGGAGCTACAACCCCCTTTGCTCTTGCACTAGCCAAGATACTAGTACGTAGGTGTTGGCCTACAAAAGGCTACAACCTTCTCTTTCTTCCAGGGACCACGTTTTATCAATTTTCAGACTGGATCCATGAACATCAAACAATCATCAAGAATCAACCAATCTCCTTTTCACAAATTAGATCTGAAATCAAGTAGATACTTCTCTGCCAGCTGTACCCAAAACACAGTACCAGAAACCACACAACAGAACCCAGAACACAACAGCAATAAGCAGAAACAGCTAGATCACCACTTAAAGCATATACACTATTTCAATAGTCTGTAACTTGCGTGCATACGCATCTGCGTATGGAACAACATGCGTATATGCGCCTTCACTTCACCTAAACTGCGTGTATACGCGCCTTTTCTTCACTGAACCTGCATACAGATCTATAAAGGACAACACACTCTTCCAGATATTCAATCACTAATTAACCCAGATTTTCAGACTTACAGATCAAACAAGCGCCATATCCAGCAGATCAAAATCATACAAAGATACTATCATCCAAGCTTAAGGATTATGACCCATGAATAGAACTTATCCTTCCTTTGGCGCTAAGGTTCCTCCTTCCTTCAGATCCAGATCTGCATCACCACCCAATATACCAGCTCTAGCAATTTATCAGATCTTCAATAATAATTCAGATGGTTATTTGTCACAAGATCTCCTTCCTCTTTTATAGTCCTAGGCCTTCCCCAATACCATGGTCCAAAACCATAACATTTCAATACCATGAACCCAAAACTAGGGATCGACACATCTGACGAGACGCCATGGTCCAAAACATAGGTTCAAGTTCCAAGATCTAACTGCCATGGACCAAAAGGATGATCACCAACATATACGCGCTTTTGTAATGTATAACTCGCGTGTATACGCGCCTTAGTCTAGATGAACCTGCGTATATGTCTTTTTTCAATTTTCTAAGTGCCTGAACTGAGATCTGTTACCAAAGAAGGTTGCCATCAAGGACAACACCTGTGCCATAGCCCCAAACCTGTGCCATAATGCCAACAAAATGCTTATCCAAAGCAATAAACAACTTGGCTCTTTCATTTCCAACATTCAGGGATCTTATGCACAACTGTACAACAATGTGGATTTCATGGTGAAGTCACACAAGATCCCTTTAGTCGGCTCACTCACTGAAGCTAAGGTAGAAACAAGGTCAAACAGGTAGTGGAGGAATACTTGGACCAGTTCAAGTAAATCACTACTAAGGGAGATATAGAAGTAAACATACATGATATGCATAAATATATTGGTGGCCCTACCAAGATAAACACCATGTTGTTCTTGTCAAAGAAAGAAACAAAAACTGGCTCCAAGACTGTGTACCTAGATGCAATAGAGGCAAGAGTTTGCTTCTAGCCTGATCCTATCACAATTTTTAGGGAAGTCATCACGCACTATAAAGCTTGGCACTGCTATGTGATTGAGAAGCTACAATTTGAAGTGGCCAAGATGGAGTTTCCCCAACCTTAAGCTTGACATGTTTGTCTTATTAGGTTTGTTTAGTTGAATCTACCCAATTTTGTCTTATATGGGTATGAGCAATATTTTAATATTCTATTTGTAATTAATTTGCAAGTGAAATTCCAAGTGTCAATTGTGGGATGTGAAAAGTCATTTTGTAAGGAAGTCAAGAAGTCATGGTTGAAAGAAGTCAAAGAGTCATGAGGGAAGTCCAAGAGTTACAAAGGGTATATGATTAGTTATCTCATTTGTTATAAATATCCCCTCATAACTCATATAAATGGATTTTGGCCAGTGTTTGGCTAAGATTGAAAGCTAGGGAGTTTTGTTGAGAAGCTTGGCTTCTCTTTTAGCATAGAGAGAGTATCTTTCTTTGGAGGAGTAGATGTTGGCTTCATGTTCCACTATTGAAGCTAGTGGTTTGTTAATTGTATATGTATGTTTGAGACTTTCACTTTAATTCTTTGGAGGAGTAGATGTTGGCTTCATGTTCCACTATTGAAGCTAGTGGTTTGTTAATTGTATATGTATGTTTGAGACTTTCACTTTAATAAAAGCTCGAAGGCTTATGAACTAGTTTGTTTGCATTAGTATGAATCTTATTGAATGTTTGTTGTAATATATTGAAAATCATGGTTATATTGTGAACTATTTTGCAGGCCAACTTGTGATTCCCTTTATGCTTGTGTGTTATTTTCAAGCTACGTGTTATTTTTAAGGGGCTCACTCACTTTCCCCTTGTTGTGTTAGAACCTCTCATGCATTGCACTTGGCACTTCACAGGGTTATACAATTGTTTCACCAAATTTACGAGTGCATTATTCTATGCGTCATCACAAACAAGGCATACCACTAAAACCCACTCTTTCGGCAATTGGGTCATATTCCAGATGGGGCACCTACTCCAAACAGTGTGAAGTCTAATTGGGATTCATATTGGGGAGACCCCTTGAATTTTGGCGGGTCCAACACTGTCAATATTTCTAGTGCTTGAAGGAGGACCAAATGACATGTTGAGCTTGTGAGGTTTGTTTGAACGTTCCTTATCATTAAATGGCTTCTTCCCAAATCTTAACCTAGGTATGTTTTTCCAGAATTGCAAATCTGAAAGTGTGTACGAGAATAATTCATGACTTGTCTAATTTAATGTTTGATGGCGGGGGTGGAACAACCATTCTCGAGCACACAACTTGTTTCCTTGAATGTTGCATTCATTATAAAATCCATTGTGAAGACACGTCTTGCAAGTTGTTCGCCCTTACATTCAAAGCACGTGTTAAGGAATGGTGTGGCATGTTTTCGACCAATTCAATTCACTCTTTCAAACATCTTATTAAGGAGCTCTATCGCGCCTTTGACATGTATGATTATAAACATGTTTATAAGAAAATCACGTGTCTTAGAAAAGCACTTGATGAATCTCTTGAATATTTTCACAATCGTTTTATTCATTTCTATTTCAAATTTTCTGAAGATGACATCGAATGGAATTTCATGAAAGAGAAGTTTAAGTTTCTTGTTCATATTCCGTTAAATCCATTAGAATATGATTTTTTCGAAAGCCTCCCAACATATTCAAGTTATAGAGCTCTTAAATCTGCAATGAAAGAAGTAGTTGTCCCAGGTAGCTCTCTGTCTTATTTTCCTTATCAAACAACTCCATGTACGCAGGTTGATGTTGGAGAATTGGAGAGTCCATTTGTCGATCTACACCACCATCTTCTCCTATCTCACATGTCCAAGATTTTAGCCCAAGTTTCATGTTGAGAATAACAACAAGAATGTTAAAAATAACATTAAGAAAAAAATGCGAATTTAATTTGTCCTTCAATTAAATTAGGAACTAAATTTTAATTCCATTTCTCATATCAACTTGTAACAGTTAACAAAGTTAATTTGACTTAGTTGGTTCAGTTAATTCAAGCTGGGAATCTAAATATAGTTATGTAGAGTGTCTCCTACTTTTTAGGAGCCCTGGTTGAGTTTATTTTGAGTTGTAATTCTTTAATTCAGTTTAACTGATTTAAATTCAGTTAAACTAGTTTCAACTGATGGAGGAATTAGAGATATATCTAGTAGTAGGGTGTAAGCTACAATAGTGGGGTGTAACCAACATTGCTCAACCAGTAAACTCAAGATTCACCCATAATTAACTCATGCATGTCAGATAAGAGAAATACCCAGTTGAGATTGGAGTTCAGGGACATTGTACGATTAGTAGTATAATCATCCAAATTACATAGGTGGTGCATGCCGCCATAGAAATACCTTTGAGGATTGGACAATTCATAATTCAGGAATTTCCACATTAAATAGGGGCTAATTCCCAAGGGAACAACGTAAGGAAGTAGGAACTTGGAAGGCTAGGAATTTGGCTAAGTATTGGCCAAAGTTAGTCAGTTAAGCAGAGGATAGAAAATACTTGTGCAGGTTGATCTCAAGGTTGAGCAGAGCATATTGTATTCATCCAAGGTTTTCCATGAGAGACAGATAGAGGTCTTCATTGCAAGGAGATCTATAGTTTGGATGGGTCATCAAAGGTCCTTGCATAGAATAAGGAGGATTGTGATTAGCATAATCCTCATAAATAAGAGAAGTCAGTGAACATATCAATGTCTCCTTTGAATTCATGAAAGGGAACTTTTAAGGTCCTCTCATCCCTATGTAGAAAGAAAGGAGACATAAAATAGATATATGAAATGGTGGAAGATATACTCTCTGAAATGAAGTGAAGAAGGTCATATCACTTAGACTTGATTGAAGGTATCAAAAGAATGAAGGAATGCCTTCATAAGGTCTCAATTGAGAGATCTGGGAAATATGATAATAAGATACTCATAATTGTTCTAATTGATGGGAAAGCTAACAAATGTCCATGAACAAGAAGGTTACCTCATTCAACAATTTGTGGTCTTTATGCTAGATAGAGAAAGACAAGTTGATGGCAAAAGTATTGAAGGATAAATGACTGAAACATGTGCAAAAAGGAAAGAGAAGTTTGATCCTCAATGGAAGCTCATATCACCAGATAGATGGAAGAAGCTGAAGAAAAAGGCCAAACATAGTAACCAATCAAATGAGAAAATTACATAGTACCCGTTTTTTTGAGGTAGCAAACAATCACTCGATTTTGAAAAATAGTGATTCAGAATACACCTCTTTTTTAGAGCATATTTTTGTCACTTTAATTTTTTTTGTATAAAGTATAAACATTTTTTTTAAATGTTACATATTTTCATGTTGATTTTGAAAATTGTTGATATAACATCAACACATTTTTTTAGAGGGCTTATTTTTGACACTTTAAATTTTTTTATGTATCAAGTGTGAACATTTTTTTTGTTATTGATTTTTCATCTTGGTTTTGAAAAGTGTTGATGAACATCAACCCTTTAAATGTTTATAATATATTATATATATATATATATATATATATAATATATATATATATATCAACCATAAAAATGTAAACAAAAACCAAAATTAACTTGTAAAAAAAAATTACAGAAAATGAATTTAAATAAAAAAATGTATTTTTTTCCCAAAAAAAAATATAATGTAGGGAAAAACAAATTAAACAAAAAAATATCTAAGACATTATTTTTTTAAGTTAAAAAAAATTAAAAAATAAAACCTCATTAAAAAATATAGTTTACTAAAAAAAATTAAGAGGGGTAGTGGGGAGGAAGGGTGGTGGGCTGCGACAGGGGGAAGGAGTGGGGTGAGGTGGGGCGGTAAGGGTGGGGGTTGAGGGGAGCGAGAGGGGTGGGTTAGGTGGGGAGAGGGAGGAATGGGGGGGGTGGTGAGCTGCGACGAGGGGGGGCGCGTTGGGAGATGGAGTGGGGTGGTGTGGACTGGGATGGAGGGGGAAGGGAGGATGTGAGGGGGAGCGAGGGGGATGGGGTTGAGGGAGTGAGGGAGGCGAAGGTGAGGTGGTGGGGTGGAGGGAGGAGGAGGAAGGTGTGGGCTGAATTTTTTTTTTCTTTCATGCTAGAAGAATCTAATTAAATTCACTTGCCTTAGATTCTTCAACAGGGAGTAGTGAAAACCTTTCAACTTGAAGAAGCGCAACGACTGTCTCTTAAGTACAACACCTCCCCTACAGACTTAGCGCAACGAACTCCAAATGATGTGCATAATGCTTTCAATGAAAGAAATAAAGGGTCTTCAATATTTTAGATGTCAAAGCAAGTTTTTGAACTCCCAAGGTGACTAAACCCGACTTTCAAAGACAATCATTGTGATTTGGAGCCTTAATCATGAAAGTGCAGCAACTGAAATATGTGCAACATGTCTCATAACCTTTGTACTGGTGGTGATGTCATGGCATAATTTGATTTGACAACCTAATTGACTATTCTGACCCCACTAATTTGTGCCAATGATGAGAAGACAAGACTCACTATGACTTCACTCATGACCTTGTATGACACATCAACCCTAAACTTCCCTGAATCAATCTTTATGGAATCCATAACTATCTTTAAATCATCGTTCACACACTTCAATAATGAAATCTTGCATTCTTTACAAAGGCCAATAGCTTGATCTCTAAGAGATCATAGCAAAACCTTTACACATTACCAAAATAAATTTAAAAGACTAAACTTGTTTTTGAATACTATAATATAGGACACTAACGTTGGCTCCAATGGGGATGGCATCCTCCCTGTGAAGTGCCAAAGAACACCGTAGAATAGTAGCTTAATCCATTGGGGTGCTTCCAACCTCAAAGACTGCAACCTGCAATTTAACTGACCAAAACTGTGTATGTTGGAAACTGAATCCAATCAAGTAGTTGCTGAAATAAGTAGATTGCTTGACTGTGCTTGCACCATATGGAAATTGGACATTGCAATGGTGGTGGAAACTCATGATGCATCTGATCTCCCTATTGAAAATATGATTGAAAACAAAAGCTGAAAAACCCTTCCATATATTGAGCTACAAGATCATAAAAGACATGATTTGTTTGATGATCCTCAAGGTATTCAATGGTCGGCTTTTCATGGATGAATTTTTCAGATGTATTCACTATGTCAGACCATGACTTCAAATGTGCATTGTCAAACTTGAGTTCAAAATCAAAACATTCATCAATCTAAAAATCATAGGGCAACACTACCTTGTATCTTTTCAACTGGAAAAGGTTCTCAAAGGATTAATTTTGACATTGGAAATTGTGGGACTGAGTTTGACGCTCTAAGGCTTCAATATCTTTCTCAAAATTTTCAACAAATGAATCTAAAAAATAGCTATTCTCCTTAGAAAATTTGCATAATCCTAAATACCTAGGTAAAAAATCTGAGAAAGCTTATTCCACTTGATCATCATAAAAAATATCAAAATACTCTCTAAAACCTTCAATAGACGAAGGATCTTCAACATACCTTGTCATCTCATTTGGCTAGGCAACTAGATATGCACTTTAAACTTTGAAATTTTTGGATAGTGGAGTTGCCATAGATATTCTGAACTCTGGACTATTTGGCAATGGAGTTGCTCGGTGAATAATACACAACCTTATTGTGTCTAATAATAATTCACCATCAATAATCAGATCTGAAACTTGATGGTTACTTCCCAGCGAGGATGGAACCTTTTGCTGCCCGGCTTTAAACTCTGAAATTTTTGGATAGTGGAGTTTCCATAGATATTATGAACTCTGGGCTATTTGGAAATGGAGTCTCCTATTGAATAATGCAAAACTTTTTGTGTTTAATCATAGTTCACCATCAGTGATTAGATCTGGAACTTGATGGTTCTTTCCCGGGGAATATGGTGTTGAAAATTGGCAACAAGAAATTATTAAAAATAAAAGTGCTAAAAATCGCAGTTTGGGCATCAATGCTGGATTGGGAAACAGGGAATGAAAAATGGAAGTGCTAAAAATAGAAGTTCTATTTTTAGTAGTGCAGTGTGGATTCCTATTTTAGTCAGTCCCTAGACTAGAAATAGGAAGTAAAATTCGAATTTGGTCTTACCAGCAGTGTGAATTTTAATTAATTAACTCAGTGTGAGTTAATTAGTTAAGGAAAATCAAACTTGAAGTCTTTGTGAGAACAGGCAATAATTTCTCCACTGATTGAGGAATTAAGGATGAGTTCTATATTGAGAGGATCAGTTGAATTAGTTTAACTTAACAGTTAGATTAATTTAACAAGTTGTTAAATTAATGAGATTCAGTTTGTTGATGCTTGCATGCATGTGACAACTAGTATTCACTCATGGATAACTGATGCATGTAAGTTCAGACAGAGACCCAGTTGAGTTTTGATGAGGGACAATGTACTATCAGTTGCTAGGAAATTCCTAGTGAATACTCCTTGCAAAGGAATATTATTCCTTCTAGTACTGCGTAGTTGGACCTAAGGTGATAGAAGGTATGATTTGGGCCAATTCACACATGTTATGTAATTGGACCCCAATCAAAACTGCGCAAGGAAATAGGGGCTTGGAGGACTTGTGGAGCCTATATATAGAGGCCTAGATAGTCCATGAGCTACATCATCGGAGTACAGAGAGAGAAGGATAGCTTTTGAGATAATTCTTTTTGTATGTTGTTGAGGATTTCCACTTGATTGATAATACAAAGATGGGGTTTTAGGCTGGTGCTTTCCCCAGGTTATATCTTCTGTGTTATGGTTGATTACTTCTCATTCTCAGTTATATCTGTTCATGCATGATGTTGCTCATGTTCAATTAAGCTTCCGCAAAGTTTATGGTAGATGTAGATCAAGTATTATGCCTTAGTACATTGCATATATCAGTTTGATCTGCAGGTCAAATTTTTACATGATATCAGTGAGCTAGCCGATTTGTAGAGAAAATTCTACATGGTATCAGAGCACAAGTGATTAAGGAAGAACTATATACAAGAAGGGAGAAGTTGAAGTTTGTGGTTTCTGAATATTGAATTGAGTTCTTATCACATCTATTTCACCAATGACATCCTATGGTTTGAGGCTTGAGTATGCACTGGATGGCAGCTCAAACTATATAGCTTGGAAGGATCGCATGGAGGCAGTATTAGAGGATAATGAGGTGAAGGACTTCATTGATCAAGAAGTCCCCAAGCCCTCAGGATCTAATGCCCAAGAGTTGGTGGAATGGAGGAAGTGTGTGGCTAGAGCTAGGAGAATCATCCTAGAGGGAATTCGAGATCACATAGTCTCGAGCCTTCATGGGAAGGAGACTCCTTTTTCGATGTGGAAAACATTGAAAGATCTTTATCAGAACAACAATGATCAGAGGAAGCTGGCACTGAAGGAAAAACTTCGAAAGATCAAGTGTGAAAAGGGCGACACGATTTCTATGTATCTGACCAAGCTCACCACATGCAGGGATGAGCTTACAAGTGTAGGGGTCATGACAGGTGATGATGACATGGTGAGTCTTGCACTCCTCGGAATTCCTAAGAACTAGCATAGCTACCAGGACTCGGTTAATGGAAGAGAGAAACTACCAGATTGGGAACGACTATGGTTGGATTTGATGCAGGAGGAGATCAGACGGAGCACCAAAGACGGTTCTTCATCCATGGAGGATGAAGAGAACTGTGCCTGAGCGAGTAAGGTGAAGAAGGGGAAGGAGAAGGTTTCTCTTTCTGAGTCCAGTTCTTCCCATGGTGGGAAGAAGATTGACAAATCGAAAGTGCAATGCTTTTGTTGGGCCATTTTGTTACAAATTGTCCACTGAGGAAATCCAAGAAGGGATCTGGGGAAGGATTTGAAGGTGAGGCACTTGCTTCACAGTTCGAGTTGGATTTCACACTCTTCGCATGCATGGTTTCATCCATGGTGGGAACTGGTTGGTTTCTTGATAGTGGAGCTTCTTTCCACATGATCAACGAGAAGAGTTTGTTCAGTACTTTGGAGGAGAAATATCTCTAGATACTTATAGCGATGGGTAATGATGAAAAGTACAGTGTCTCAGGTGTAGGCATGGTTATTTTTTAGAGGGAGCATGGAGCTCTCCTTACCTTGATCGATGTCAAGTATGTACCAGGACTGAAGAGAAACTTGGTGTCGATCGCGATGCTGGAAGATAGAGGCTATGATGTAGTCTTTAGTAAGGGAAAGGTTTTCCTTAGACACATCATCACTAGACAGGTGAAGCAGATTGGTTCACGGGTCAAGAACCTGTATGCTCTTGAGGTTCAAGATGGATGCAAAGCCTTGAGCATCAAGGCAATTGATGGAGACTTGGTGGTTGAGAGGGAGGGTATATTACCTCTCAACATGCAGCGCTAGAAGAAGTCTCAGACGATTGTGGAGGAGCCACGATTGGTGCAACAACTTCAGGAGGTTGTGGAGTAGCCACAACAGGAAAAGCTGAGAGGAGATCAAGTAGAGACATCTACTCATGCAGAGACCTCTAGTAGGGGGAAAATTCGAGCCATGTGGGCTGAGGGATCACATGCAGCCATATCTCCAGGTAGGAGGTGGGGCGATGTAGAGTGATCGTCCCAAGGAGGAGGGGAAAGATCCTTGAGGTACCCAACCTCTTTTATTCGACTTTGCTACAGGAGCCCTGATAAGGAGTATCAAAACTGATTGATTGGGTAGAGACAGATGCGGATGGAGCAACCGAGAGAGCTACAGTGCAGGGAATCCTAGGACAACGCAAAGCATGCAGGCTGCAGCAATGCGAGAGGCACAAGTGTGTTGCACAGTGCAGGGTAGCACAAAGAAGGGTGCAACAGTGTGAGATGCATGGAAATGTTGCAGTAGTGTAGAGGTCAGAGAGGGAGCACTTGTCAGCAACATGTAGAGCTTCAACATCAGAGTATGTTTCTAGCCCAACAGAGAGGTCAGTTGGGAGTTTTTTTTGTTCTGAGAGTTGCTGGAGCAACCACACTTGGTAGAAGAGTTGCATGCAGAACATTCCAGAGGTAGAGGATTGGGTTCGAGAGGAAGACTTTCTTGTTGAGAGGGAGTGTCGAAAATTGGCAACAAGAAGTTGCTAAAAATAGAAGTGCTAAAAATAGCATTGCTTAAAATAGAAGTTTGGGCATCAGTTCTGGATTGGGCAACAAGGAATGAAAAATGGAAGTGCTAAAAATAGAAGCTCTATTTTTAGCAGTGTAGTGTGTATTTCTATTTTAGTCAGTCCCTGGACTAGAAATAGGAAGTAAAGTTCGAATTTGGTCTTACCAGCAGTTTGAATATTAATTAATTAATTCAGTTTGAGTTAATTAGTTAAGGAAAATCAAACTTGAAGTCTTTGTGAGAACATGCAATAATTTCTCCAATGATTGAGGAATTAAGGATGAGTTCTATATTGAGAGGATCAGTTGACTTAGTTTAACTTAGTCAAGTCCAGTTAGATTAATTTAACAAGTTGTTAAATTAATGAGATTCAGTTTGTTGATGCTTGCATGCATGTGACAACTGGTATTTTCAGATAACTTAGTATTCACTCATGGATAACTGATGCATGTTAGTTCAGATAGAGACCCAGTTGAGATCAGATGAGGGACAATGTACTATCAGTTTCTAGGATATTCTTAGTGAATATTCCTTGCATGAGGAAGGAATATTATTCCTTCTAGTACCGTGTAGTTGGACCTGAGGTGACAACAGGTATGATTTGGGCCAATTCACACATGTTATGTAATTGGACCCCAATCAAAACTGCACAAGGAAATAGGGTCTTGGAGGACTTGTGGAGCCTATATATACAGGCCTAGATAGTCCATGAGCTACATCATCAGAGTATAGAGAGAGCGGGATAGCTTTTGAGCTGATTCTTTTTGTATGTTGTTGAGGATTTCCACTTGTCAATTGATAATACAGAGATGGGGTTTTAGGCTGGTGTTTTTCCCATGTTATATCTTCCGTGTTATGGTTGATTACTTCTCATTCTCAGTTATATATGTTCATGCTTGATGTTGCTTATGTTCAATTAAGCTTCTGCAAAGTTTATGGTAGATGTAGATCTAGTATTATGCTTTAATACATTGCATATATCAGTTTGATCTCCAGGTGAAATTTCTACATGATATCAGTGAGCTAGCTGATTTGTAGAGAAAATTCTACATATGGAACCTTTTGCAACCATGATGAAGGTGATCAACATCCAAAAGACCAAGAAGACTTGACTAGGAAATGTCCCAAAAAGATATGAAGGCTCTGATGGAAAAGATGAAGACCCTTGACAATGGATATCTTTGGGAGATATTTCAACATGTATGCAGGATGCTGATACCTATAGGAAGATGTCATGATGAATAGCCATCTCGAAAGGTACGATTTCATTTGAAGTTATGATTTCTTGAATAATATCTGGATGAGTTCATGCAAGGCTACTGGAACAAGAATTGTAAGTACAAGTACAACTAGCTTTCATGTGGTGGATGGAAACTCTCGAAAGGAACATGATGAGGAAGAAGTAGCCATATGACGAAGGTTCCAGATATGATTAAGGTCACTTTCCATGAAGAAATGAATGGCATGACGAACCAAGAAGGAAAGTGATCGATGGCCAATGTCCTACAAGGAAGAAGCTCAACTGAATTTCATGACATCAAGGAAAGAAGTTGATCAAGTAGCTAAAGGACCCACGAAGAAGAAGACGCTGATGAAAAGACAAGTCCTTGATTAAGAGGGAGCTTGGATTGGGTCACCCCTGATTAAAAAGGAGTTATAGTTGTGTTTTTCTATTTCACGTGTCATGCACTAGACCAGGACTAACAACCATAAGTCTTAGTGAACGCCATGAAGAGGAATGTAGACACATTATGGATGTATCCTCCCTAATTGAGAGGGAGATATAGACACAACATTCTTGTCTTCACTTGGAAGAAAGAATGGAGGATTAGGTAAACATCTGGCATCTGATGATCTTTGAGGATGTGTAGGGAATCCAAGATAAGAGTATGAAAGAGGACTGATATTCTTTGAGGGTTGGGAACCAAAGATAAGAATAGTCCTAGAAGATCATACTCACTGAACACTTGGGTGGATATGTACCTTGAGAGACAATGATGAAGGTGTATAAAGTCATTGATCTTGCCAACATTGTGCTCTGATCTGATGAGAGATAGAGCTGTCAATCAAGGCCTTACTGTGGAAACAATTTTGGTTACTATGACAAAGATGGGTTACCAATCTGATTCTTCTTATGAGAAATTATTCAGATTGAGAATGACCAAGTACCATTATGAATACCTCCCTAGTTAAGAGGGATTGTTGAAGAAATGTGTAACTAGGTTCGGTCTTCATAATGACATGTAATTATGATTGATGTAAATGACATGATAAAGAGAACACAAATATTTTTGTATATCTTACTCCATAGGTTTCATGAGCAAGAGGTTTATTTATTAGTGGCTCCCATTGAGAGTCTTAGGATTTATTAATATGTCAAAAAGTCAATGCCATGTATGAAGAAGCTCTTCTTGAGCATAAGAAAAATATATTTGAGTCATAAACAATGTCAAGAAGACCTCCAAATGACAAGCACAATCCTCTTCATCATGTCAGCCAACAAATCAAATTAAAAGAAGTCATTTCGGCTTGCATAAATGACACATCTCTTTGTTGGTTCAAGTCAACTTATTATGGATACATAACTACTATAAATACCCAGCTAGGGTATCTACAAAGAAAAAGTGAAGAACTCAGATTTGTCTGAGATTTTTGGAGGTCTGTCATAGGGTGATTTTCGGATGGGTACAAGTCTGCAATCTGCATTACAGGAGGACACATTTCAGATGTCTCTAAAACTTTGTACGTAATTAAAGTGGCACAGTCGCAGTCTCAACATGTTTGAAGATGATCACATAGAAGTACACACAGTCTCGACATACTTGTTATGAAGAGGATCATACACTCTCGGCTTAATTATGATGATAATGATCTCGGTGATTCTACAGTAATAATCTCTGTCTCGACATACAAGTAATCGTGTAAACAAAGTCATGACCTTAATGAAGGCATAACTACAAGATCACAATCTCAGTGCAACTCTCATGGATATATCACAATCTCAGTGCAACTCTCATGGATATATACATATCTCAATATGGATCTCATTGGTATGATGGTGATCTCAGTGAAGACGCAGAGAAGTTCTTAGTGATGATCTCAATGATTTCAGTGAAGGTGTAGCAAATCTCAATGAAGGTGTAGAGATGATCTCAGAAATGTACAGTGATGATTTCGGTGATGGTGTTGCTATCATGACCTCAGTGAAGAAATAAAGTTGACGTCTATATAGCAGTAGTGATGAAGATGATATCAGAAGCGACAAAGAAGAGGATTGGTGTCTTGGTCTTGGAGTGGCCTAATTGGTCAAGGGTCATGGTCTTGGTATTCATCAATTGGAATCTCTATAAGAAGAATTTTGTGTGGGTTTTACTCTCAAAGAGTGAGAGGTTTTGGCCCTAGCAGAAAGCCAAACATCTTGTGTTCTTGTCTCTTTTTATTGGTAACTATTTGATGAATATAAGAAGACATACTCTAATAAGAACAAATGAAGATTGTGCTAAGAATAAAAGTTAAAATACCTCACAAGTAGTTATCATGCTAGAAGAATCTCATTAAATTCACTTGCCTTAGATTCTTCAATAGGAAGTAGCGAAAACCTTTCAACTTGAAGAAGCACAATGAATGTCTCTTAAGCGCAACACCTCCCCTACAAACTTAGCGTAACAAACTTCAAACAACGTGCATAATGCTTTCAATGAAATAAAGAAAGGATATCCGATATTTTAGATGTCAAAACAAGTTTTTGAACTCCCAAGGTGACCAAACCCGACTTTCAAAGGCAGGCATTGCGATTTGGAGCCTTAATCATGAAAGTGCAACAACTGAAAGATGTGCAACATGTCTCATAACTGTTGTACTGGTGGTGATGTCATGGAATAATTTGTTTTGACAACCTAAATGACTATTCTGACCCCACTAATTTGTGCCAATGATGAGAAGACAAGACTCACTATGACTTCACTCATGATCTTGTATGACACATCGACCCTAAAATTACTTGAATCAATCTTTAGGGAATCCATAACTATCTTTACATCATCGTTCACACACTCTAACATAATTACATCAATAATGGAATCTTTCATTCTTTACGAAGACCAATAGCTTGATCTCTAAGAGATCATAGCAAAATCTTTACACATTACCAAAATAAATTTAAAAGGTTAAACTTGTTTTTGACTACTATAATATAGGACACTATGTTGGCTCCAATGGGGATGGCATCCTCCCTGTGAGGTGCCAAAGAACATTGTAGACTAGTAGCCTAATCCATTGGGCTGCTCCCAACCTCAAAGACTGCAACCTGGAAAATTGTGACCCGCAATCTAACTGGCCAAAACTGTACATGCTGGAAACTAAATCCAGTCAAGTAGTTGCTGAAATAAGTAGATTTCTTGCACCATATGGAAATTGGATAGTGTAATGGTGGTGGCAACTCATGATGCACCCGATCTCCATATTGAAAATATGATTGAAAACACAAGCTGAAAAACCCTTCCATATAGTGATCTACAGGATCATGAAAGACATGATTTGTTCGATGATCCTCAAGGTATCCAATGGCCGGCTTGTCAGGGCTGAATTTTTCAGATGTATTCACTATGTCAAACCATGAATTAAAATGTGCATTATCAAATTTGCATTCAAAATCATAACATTCATCAATCTGAAAATCATAGGGTAACACTACCTCGTATCTTTTTGTTGAAATTCTCACTGTAGATTAACCTGATCATGCAATAGACTAAAGAAAAATACGTAATGTACTTCTACAATCAAACTTGAGGAAGCTTAATCGATTTGAGCAAGATCAAATAGAACACATATAACATAGAAGAAGAATCAATACACATGAAACACAGAAGAATACTTTGGGAGAAGCCTCAGCTAAAAACCCTACTATCTATATTATCATACAAGTGGAAATATCTCAAGTTTACACAAAGCTTTAAATCTCACAGCTATCTAGCTCTTAGTACAATCCCTCACTACTTCTCATAGAAAGAATATACAACTCATATGCCTTTCCCTCTATCCTCAAAGCCTCCTATTTCCTTGTGCAATTTTCCCTGGGTGCTCCAGCTGTAACCTTGTGTGACACTGATCTCACACACTGCTCCAACACGCTGTAAAATTGCGCAAATATCAAGGAATGAATTCCTTTTGCATGCAAGATATTTTCTTATAGGAAAATTCTTGCAATTGATAGTACACTGTCCTTTCCTTTAATCTCAAATGGGCCTTTGTCTGAATTGACATGCATGAGTTATTTATGAGAGAATATTAAGTTATATGGAGTACACTAGTTTCATGCATGCATGCATTAACTAACTGAACTCACAATTAGTTCCTCCAACTATTTGGAACTAATTTAATCTGACTTAACTTAGTTAACTAAGCTAACTAATTACAACTCAAATACAACTCATCCTTATCTCCTTAATTAAGGGATAACTTCCTCAATCAAAGGGATAACTGTTGCATGACTTCACAAAGACTTCATGTTTGAATTTCTCCAACTAATTAACTCAAGATGTTTTAATTAATTATTTTTCAAACAACTGGTGAGACTAAATTCGAATTTTAATTCTCAATTTTAATCCAAGGACAAATTAAAATTGGAATATTCTTGTTGCCATATTTCAACCCTCCCTCTCAACAAGAAAGGGATTATCAGCCACCCTGATCCTGTCTCTATGGAACTCGAATTTAGAATTTGACAATGCCTTAGTCAAAATGTCAGCATCTTGCTCCTCGGTCGAAATATAATACTACAACATGATCCTCCTCACCACACAGTCTCTGAGATGATGATACTGAATGTCGATGTGCTTAGAACTGTCATGAAATACTGGATTCTCAGAGAGTTTGATACAACTCTAATTATCACAATAGATCATAGTTGGATCCATCCCCTGATCAAACAAACCAACTAGAGTTTTCCGCATCCAAATGGCCTCAATGGTGCCTGACTTGCAACCATGTATTTAGCCTCTGCTGAGCTGAGTTCAACTGAATTCTGTTTCTTGCTATACCAAGAAATTGCAACTCACCCAAGGTTGAAAATTCCTCCTGATGTGCTCTTCCGATCTGATGGACTCCTTGCCCAATCTACATATGTGAAGCCCTGTAGCTTCACTTCCTTTGTCCGTGTGTACCATAATCCATACTGAGATGTGCCTCTGAGGTATCTCAAAACATGTTTAGCTACCTTCCAAAACATCTTGGTAGGTTGAACCATAGCTTGACTTAGCTGGTTCACTGCATAGCACAAATCTGGTCGTGTGTTCACTTAGTACATCAGTGAACCCACAAGCTACCGATACATAGTAGCTTCTCCTACTTCTCTTAAAGTAGCACCCTCCTTCCTATAGTTACTTGCTAGAGGAGTCTGCATGGGATTTCACTTCTCCATGTGGAATATCCTGAGTATCTCATTGGCATACTTGCCTTGAGACACAAACAACTCACCATCCTTCTGCCATACTTCCATGCCAAGGAAGTAGTGCATAAGACCCATGTCTTTCATCTCGAATTTTCTTGCAAGGTCGTCCTTGCAAGACATGATCAACTAATCATCACCTGTCAATATCAGATCATCAACATAAAGAACAATGATCAACTGCTTACCTTTTACCATGATGTGGTATAGGTTCGCATCTGCTTCACTCTTTGTGAAGCCCAACCCGACGAAGTAGTTTCCGATCCTAGTGTACCAAGAACAAGGTGCTTGCTTAAGCCTGTACAAAGCTCTCTTGAGTTGTGTTAAAATTGGAAACTAGGGCCAAACTCCTTGTGGGTCATCTTATTCATGGATGATAATATTTTTATTAGATTCCTCTCATCTAGAGGTGTAGGATTGATCTAAAGATCATCCGATTCTGATAAGTATTTATGGAGATATGAATTTATTTTGATTATGGAACTATTATCAATCCGACCTACATCTCATGTAGGCTCAGAAGCCCAACAGTCACATCTATTCAAACATCAATAGTTTTGTATAAATACATGATGACTTTTCCTCATTTGTACTCACTCATCTCATCACATCTCGCTCTCTCTCTTGCACAGAAAAGAGGCTCTTCTCTACTGCGCAGAAAAGAGAATCTCTCTCACACATGTGGAAGGAAGCTGTTGGACCTAAAGCTACAACTGCAGATCCAAAGTTTGATCAATGTTGACCTTTAGATCTCCTCCTCTGAACTGCACTGTAGGTCCATTTGGACCTCCTCTGAAGGCCACATTTTGTGGTGGTGGAATCAAGCCGATCCGACGGTCGGTTTGCGAGATATCGACTGCCCTTGTTTTGATAATGAAGCCGCTAATGCTGATGCTGCTGATCTAGGGTTTGCTACTGCTGATATAAATCAGATTTATTGTACTATTTCTCTCTTCTGAATTATTGAAGATAAAAGAAGATTTGATCAAAGGGTTTCCCCACACATTGTGGGGCTTGTCCCTGGCTAGCCGCCACAGCTTGTGTCTCTTGTCATGGCTTGTTTTCTATTGATCGTTTAATGTTCTATATGCACTTTACTCATGCACATGTGATTGCTAATTTGTGAATAATAATAAGAAAGAAAATTAAATTTCTCTTAGCATATAACATACCATAACTTAACATGGTATCGAAGTTGAGGTGAAGACACAGCCCGAGCAAGAGCAAGATCAATCACCGAAGAGAATATTGGCAAGGATATCTTAAAAGAACTATGGGGTCCTCATCGCTCTTTCCTGCCGAGGACAAGCTCTGTGAGAAAGTTGACTATCACGGATGGAAGATGTCTATCGATCTAACCCTAGAAGATTAAGGAGTGTTGGACCATGTGAAAGGAAATATTGTTGAGCTTCCATCAAATGCATCTGCTGCTACCAGGAACAAATGGAAAACAAGAGAAGTCAAACAAAGAAGATCATCGAAGACTCGATTGACAAGCACTTGGTGGCCTACATCTCCGACCTGAACATATCCAAGGAAATCTACGATAGAATGGTGAGTTTATTTAAAGTTATTGATGCAAATCAAGTTTTGTTTCTTAGAAATAAGCTGAAGGAAATTAAGAAGGGTAAAGATAAGAGTATGCAAGCATACTTCTTAAGGATCACCGAAATCAGGAACAATCTCCTATCTATTAGGGAGACTATTACTGACAGGGAAATGGCACTCACGACTCTTGGAGGATTACCATCTGAATGGTATGTGTTCAGGACTACTCTTCTGAACAATAATGTAATTCCTGGTTTCGAGGAATTAATGGCTAGATGCATTCAAGAAGAAACAAGGGTAGAAGAGCAAGAAATTCCCATGCCTAAAGGTCCTCCTACTGCCTTTTCTTCTCATGCTAAGAAAAGAAACAATTCCGGGACTAAATAAAAAAGAAAGGCTAGACCTAAGGGAGGAAGAAAAGGACGATGCTACATTTGTGATAAAGCAGGTCACTATGCAAGGGAGTGCCCTGATAGAAAGGACTCACACCGGGACGATGACCAAAATCCCTCTCATGGCAATCAAAGGAATGGAAAATTCAATAGAAAAGGTAAAAGGAATGCTGGAAGTCAAGGAAGAGGACAACCATTCAAGAAGGCTAGAAATTCTAGGTATGAATCCAAAATTATTGAAAATAAGCAGGATGAATATTATCTACCAGCTGCTCTATCTACCTCTGCTTCTTCAGACTCAATGGGAATTTGGCTCATTGATAGTGGTGCCTCAAGGCACTTCACTTGTTACAAAGATGTTCTCCATAATCTGATAGAGAAAGAAACTAACCTAGAAATTATCCTTGGAGATAACATGAAATATCCCATGAAAGGTGTAGGCAATGTCTCTCTCAAATTGAATCAAGGTAATACGATCCACTTATAGGATGTATTATATGTACCTGAGCTAAAAAAGAACCTAGTGTCCATTTCGACAATGGAAGACAAAGGCTACAAGGTGACCTTCAGCAATGGCAAGGTACGTGTATGGAAAAATAATGTTAAAGATGCCTTTACTCTTGGGTTTCGTGTTGATTCATTATATCAGGTCGATGGTAGTCCGCTAGGTGTCATGTCTTATGACACATCTCTTCAGTCCGAAATTTGGCATCGAAGGTTTTCCCACCTTCATTATAAAGCTCTACCTGATGTAAGACAAATGGTGACAGGGATGCCCAAATTCCAAGTAGAGAAAGAAGGTGTATGTCCAGGATGTGCCGAAGGAAAGCTCAAAAGGGGACCATTCCCCTCAAGCCAAAGCAAGACCTCCGATATATTACAGTTGGTTCACTCAGGCATATCTGAGGCTAGCGTCAAGAGGGAGACTACTACACCACATAGTCCTGAGCAGAATGGTGTGGCAGACAGAAAGAACCATATGATGTGGAAGCTATCCGTGCCATGCTCCATGATCAAAGACTTCCGAAGTTTCTATGGGTAGATGATGTAACAATGCCTGATGTGGAGGAACCTATGGATCCTATTTATGCACCATCATGAGGACGATCAGAGCACGATCATAAAAATGAACCTTATTCATTTAGGATTACCGTCAAAGCATAGTTATGCAAGGGATGTTACTGAACGAATTAATATGAGTCTATTTATGAAAACGATGTCTGGGAAGTAGTTCCAGACCCCCGGACGAGAAAATTGTCATTCTAAATGGCTTTACAAGATAAGCATGTGCAGATGGAATACTGAATAGTTATTAGGCTCGTTTTGTTGCTTCGTGGTTCTCCCAGAAGGAAGGTATAGACTATGATGTTGTATTTGCACACCTGTTCCAGATATACGACCATCGCTTGATCATAGCCCTTGCGGCTTCACAAGGATGGAACCTACATTAGATGGATGTCAAGACCACGTTCTTGCATGGTTTGATCAAAGAAGAGGTCTACGTGGAGCAACCCGAAGGATTTGAGATTTATGATCGAAATCTCATGTATGCAGGTTGAAGAAGGCTCTCTATGAGCTAAAGCAAGCACCCCGAGCATGGTATGAGAGGATCGATATCTACTTGATGAAGCTGGGATTCACTAGGAGTGAAGTCGATCCTAACCTTTACTTTAAGGTTGAAGATGACAAACCTCTCATACTGGTGCTCTATGTGGATGACCTCTTTCTAACAGGTGCAAACCCTCTCATTCACAAACGTAAGAGGGAGTTGGCTTCTGAATCTGAAATGAAGGACCTAGGACTGATGCACTATTTCCTAGGACTTGAAGTGTGGCAGAAGCCAGGGGAAATTTTCCTATCTCAAGGAAAATATGTGGTGAAGATATTGGAAAGATTCGGTATGGTGGACTGCAAGCCTGTGACTACCTCGATGGAGCTTGACTTCAAGAAGTTAAATGGTAGTGCTGCTGGACCTGTTTTATGAAATGCCACCGAGTATCGGCAACTCGTCAGAGCATTAATGTTCTTAGTGAACTCCCGTCTAGATATATGCTTCACATTCAACACGTTAAGTCAACATATGGTTGAACTTGACCACATACATTGGATTGGTGCCAAGAATCTGTTGAGATATCTTCATGGCGCAATTTCTTATGGGTTAAGATACACTGTCGGAGATGTGAGACTACTTGGATACACTGATGCTGATTGGGCAGGCAATGTGGAGGACCGTACGAGCACTTCTGGGTTTTGTTTCTTCTTGGGATCTGCTTCAATATCCTGGATGAGTAGGAAGCAAAATTCGGCGGCTTTAAGCACCACCGAAGTAGAGTATATTGCTGCTAGCATGGCCTCATGTGAGGTAGTCTGGTTGCGAAAGCTCTTTAGTGCGTTGTTTGGAATTACATTGGATACCACCATGATCCTATGTGACAACTAGAGTGGGATTCATCTGTCAGAGAATCCTGTATTTCATGATTGCTCCAAGCATATCGATATCAGGTATCACTATATTCGAGATATGGTGCAGCAGGGAGCTATTAGGCTCCAACATATTGGTACAGATGAACAGGTTGCCGACATTCTGACAAAGCCCCTAGGGAAAGTCAAATTCCTGACTTTCTAAGAACAACTTGGTGTTGTTCAGAGACCCTCTAATGAGGGACCTGTATGATGCATTGATCTCTGGGAGCTCCGGGGGGGTGTGGGGTACTTCTTGGAGTGACATATGACCACAGGGTGATTCACTATCCCTTGGTGGAGTACATGTACACCCCGTGGCAACTATGTAGCAGGATGATTGGTTCTCCTGTGAGGTCTGGATGATGTGTTCTCCATGACATCTATGTAGCAGGATGATTGGTTCTCCTATGAGGTCTGGATGATGAGTTCTCCATGACGACTATGTAGCAGGATGATTGGTTCTCCTGTGAGGTCTAGATGATGTGTTCTCCATGACGATTATGTTTCTGGATGATTAGTTCTCCTGTGAGCTTTGGATGATGTGTTCTCCATGACGATTATGTAGCAGGATGATTAGTTCTCCTATGAGGCCTGGATGATGTGTTCTCCATGGCAATTGTGTAGTAGGATGATTAGTTCTCCTGTGAGGATGGGATTGATTAAGTTCTCCTGTCAAGGCATCCTACCCATGCAGTGAGGGACTCATGGGAAGTACCTCTCATCTGATCAATGAGTAGAGAAATGAAGTTAGGGACCATAGTAGTACCAATGGATGCATCACTGTATCTACTGTACTCCCTACGCTAGAATGACCTTCATTGATCTGGGACAAGTGGTAGGAGTTGTACCCACTATTACGCTGACTTTAGGTCAGTTGAGACTGGTCTAGGACCAGTGGTACATACTCTGAGACTGACCTCGGCTCAGTGCAATACTGGTTTGGGACCAGTGAGAGTGGTACATACTATGACGTTGACTTTGGGTCGGTTGAGACTGGTCTAGGACCAATGGTACATACTTTGAGACTGACCTCGGGTCAGTGCAATACTAGTTTGGGGCCAGTGAGAGTGGTACATACTATGACGCTGACTTCGGGTCGGTTGAGACTAGTTTGGGACCAGTGGTACACTCTCTGAGACTACGATACTAGTTTAGGACTAGTGGTAGGAGTGGTACCTATTATGACGCTGACTTCAGGTCGGTTGAGACTGGTTTGGGACCAGTGGTATGCACTCTGAGACTGACTTTGAGTCAGTGGAGGATGATACTGGTCTGGGATCAGTGGTAGGAGTTGTACTCACTATGACCCTGACTTCGGGTTGGTTGAGACTGGTATAGGACCAGTGGTACATACTCTGAGACTGAATTTGAGTCAGTATGATACATCCTCGATCATTTCTTCTTCTTCATAATTCAAACAAAAGCAGAGTAGAACAGAACAAAGTAGAGCAGAGCAGAATAGAGCAGAGTAGTACAGATCAGTATAGGGCAGAAAAAGAAAAAGCATATAAGGCAGAATAGAGAAGAGCAGGGCAAGGGTCAGGCTATACAGGGAAGTGCATTTGATGGATGAATAGTAGCGACCGACAGACAAATTGTAGATGAAGTTCTCCCTAGTTGAGAGGGAGTGTTAAAATTGGAAACTAGGGCCAAACTCAATGTGGGTCATATTATTCATGGATGATAATATTTTTATTAGATTCCTCTCATCGAGAGGTATAGGATTGATCTAAAGATCATCCGATTCCGATAAGTATTTATGGAGATATGAATTTATTTTGATTATGGAATTATTATCAAGCCGACCTACATCTCATGTAGGCTCAGAAGCCCAACAATCACATCTATTCAAACATAAACAATTGTGGATAAATATAGGAGGAATTTTCCTCATTTGTACTCACTCATCTCATCACATCTCTCTCTCTCTCCTGCGCAGAAAAGAGGCTATTCTCTACTGCGCAGAAAAGAGACTCTCTCTCACACATGTGGAAGGAAGCTGCTGAACCTGAAGCTGTAACTGCAGATCCAAAGTTTGACCAATGTTGACCATTAGATCTCCTCCTTTGAACTGCACTGTAGGTCCATTTGGACCTCCTCTAAATGCCGCAATTTTTGGTGGTGGAATCAAGCCGATTCGGCGGTCGGTTTGCAAGATATCGACTGCCCTAGTTTTGATAATGAAGCCGCTAATGCTGATGCTGCTGATCTAGGGTTTGCTACTGTTGATATAAATCAGATTTATTGTACTATTTCTCTCTGCTGAATTATTGAAGATAAAAGAAGAATTGATCAAAGGGTTTCCCCACACATTGTGGGGTTTGTCCCTGGCTAGCCGCCACATCTTGTGCCTCTTGTCTTGGCTTGTTTTCTATTGATCGTTTAATGTTCTATCTGCATTTTACCTATGCACATGTGATTGCTAATATATGAATAGTAATAATAATGAAAAGTAAATTGCTCTAAGCATAGAACATACCATAAATTAACAAGTCGGCGCGCATGCGACTCACGATCGAAGGTCTCAAAACCTTACGGCTGCTCTATGTACACCTCTTCCTCAATCTCGCCATTGAGGAATGTAGTTTTCACATCCATATAATGGATCTTCCAACCCATCTGTGCTAATAGTGCCAACATCGATCTGATATATGAGTACCTTGCTACGGGAGCAAAAGTCTCATCATAGTCGATCCCCTCGACCTGTGAGAAACCACAGGAAACAAATCTTGCCTTATGTTTCTCCACACTACCATCAGCAGCTTGCTTTACCTTGTAAAATCAACGGGAACTCATAACTGACTTGTTCTCCGGCCTTGGAACCACATCCCAAACACTGTTCCAAACTATGGAGTCATACTCCTCCACGATAGCATCAACCCAAATCGGCTGCTACACTACTTCCTCAAAGGAAGATGGTTCAGTCTCAACACATTCCCCAACAAGGGCCATGTATCCAGTGTACCTATCAGGTGACCTCCTCTGTTTGCGCTAAGAATATGGTTCTCCCACATTCTCTCTCGCATTCGAAAACAATCTTTCAGCTTCTCTCGTGCACTTCCGCCATCTATGGAAGACTCTGCTTGAGTGGATGTCTCCACTCTTGGAACCTCTGCATGTGGCTGCTCTGCATCAGTCTGAGGCTCCTCCTCCTTAGGAACCAAAAGTTTCTCCATAGCCTATAGTTGGAGTTCCCTCTCAAGGGAAACTTGTATGGCCTTCTGCTCATCAAACTTAAGATATTTGTGAACCACTGTCCTCCGACTGGTAGGCAAGTACACTCGATAGTTGTGAGGTGTATCAGTGTACCCCACAAGTATTCCCAACTTGTTGAAAAGTGTGCAACAAGAAATGATTGTTGAGAATGCAACAAGATGATGGAGCTTAGTGGAAAGGAGTTGCCTTCACTAAGTGGGCCCGCAGGCTATTTTTGGCGCAAGTCTATTTTTAGACTATGTCTATTTTT
>APFE031732883.1:171352-178852 GCA_000404065.3 Pinus taeda
AAGAGATGTAAAGTTTGATGAAAATAAATCGGCCTACGAGCCTAGTTCGGCGCATGTGCCACCTCTCTCTATCTCTTCTACCTTTGAACATATTTCTTCTTCAGATGCTGAAAGTGAGGATGACAATCATCCCCCACCTTCTCAGGATCATCCTTCAGCTCCTTGAGCTCCTTCAGCTCCTTCACTTCCAAAATAGGTCCAAGCTACTCGAGATGCAGCAGGTGATCTTGCCGGTGATCCTATAGATCAGCGCTGTATCCGTTGTCAGTTTGAAAGAGCCTTTTCTTTACTGGCTCAAGTGTCAGCAAATTATGATCCTGACACCTTTGCAGAAGCTTCTCATCCAGATTGGGACGCAGCTATGAATGAAGAATATCGTTCATTATTGGCAAACGATACATGGGATTTTGTTCCTCTACCAAAGGGGCGCAAACTTGTTAGATGCAAATGGGTTTACAGAACCAAGTATGGGCCAGATGGGAAAGTTGATAAACATAAAGCTCGACTTGTTGCTAAGGGATTTTCATAAGTTGAAGGCATTGACTCTACTGAAACCTTTTCCCCCGTTGTCAAAATGAACTCTGTCCGCCTTGCTCTTTCCCTTGCTGCCTCTTTCAAATGGGAAGTCCATCAGATGGATGTTAAATCTACCTTCTTGCACGGCGACTTGCATGAAGAAATCTACATGGAACGACCTATTGGGTTTATACAAATAGACTCCAGCCCTTGTATGTCGTCTCAAGAAATCCATTTATGGTCTCAAGCAAGCTCCTCGGGCTTGGTATGCCAAAATGGATAGTTTTCTTTTAGAATCTGGCTTTTCTAGGTGTCATTCTGATAATACTGTCTACACCAAGAAAGAGAGCAAGTCTCTTATCATTCTTGTTCTTTATGTTGATGATCTTATCCTCACTGGTAGTGATCCCAACCTTATTAACCATGTGAAGTCCAGCCTTAAAAAGAAGTTTTGAAATGACAGACTTAGGACATTTACATTATTTTCTCGGTCTTCAAGTCTTGCAATCCAAGGAAGGTATTTTCCTCTCCCAATCCAAGTATGCCTGTGATCTTCTACGCTTTTTTCACATGGGAGATTGTAAGCCAGCTCCTTCTTCCTTTCAGTCTGGAGTCAAACTTTCAGTCACTTGTACTTCCCCTGAAGTTGATGCTACCTTATACCGTCAACTTGTAGGAAAACTTTTGTATCTAACCCATACTTGTCCTGACCTTTCCTTTGCTGTTGGTCTTATTGCTCGGTTTATGCAAACCCCACGAAAAAGTCATTGGAAAGAAGCTAAAAGAATACTTCATTATGTTCGAGGTACAGTTTAGTTTGGAATTCATTACAGTGCCGAAGCATCTCCTCTATTGATTGGTTTCACTAATTCCGATTGGGTTGGTGACCTTGATGATCAGAAGTCTACTGCTGGTTATGTGTTCACTCTTGGTTCAGGACCTATTACATGGGCTTGCAAGAAACAGGCTTCCATTTCTCTTTCGTCAGCAGAAGCAGAGTATCGTGGTGTCGTGGAAGCTAGTAAGAAAGCCTTGTGGCTTCGTCAGATCCTATCAGAATTTGGCTTTGAGCAGCAACATCCAACCACACTTTGGTGTGATAATCAAAGTGCCATTCAGCTATGCAAAGATCCATTCCAGCATCAGTGCAGCAAACACATTGAACTACACATGCACTTCATCAGAAAACTCATTCATGACCATGTTCTTGAAGTGCAATATTGTTCAACAGATGATCAGGTTGCAGACTTCTTCACAAAGGCTCTCATAGAGGCGAAGTTCACTAAACTTCGATATATGCTTGGAGTTCAGGAAGTTGTCACTAAGGGGGGATAGGCTCTAGTGCCTCCTTCCTTCTCCTATTGTGTCATATTTGTTAATCCTTCAATCCTATCCCAAGTTGTTCTTAAGGGGGGATGTTAGGATATTCCGACACATAGGAATAGTTAAGTTCAACTTGGTCTAGTATAGAGTTAGTAAAGTGTGTTTCTTTACCGTTGTACATTCTGTAACTTACAATCCGACGGTCACGATATGTAGTGATCCGACGGTTCATTCTCTCCTCGGTATTACCGACACTTGATCCGTGGCTTGACACCCGATTGGTCCATGAATTCTATTTAAAGCGCATGGAGGGTCATTTGTAGGTTCACCGTGCATGAGATAAGCTTATGTAAATTTTCATTCTTTTATTAATAAATTGCCTGTAGTAGCCACATTGGCATAGGTCGTGGACTGTTTCCCTCACTGAGGGTTTTAACCACGTCAAAATACTGGTGTATTGATCTGTGATCTGTTTGTGAACACTATAACCCTAGATCTTCTCACAAAATCTGATGCAACCAAACTGTTCAAATTCAACCCTAATTGCTAGATCTGAGTTTATCAAGGCAAGGTATTGAGGCTCAAATTTGACTATGTCTCCTACTTTGTGCTTCTTTATGTCTGGAGTTGTCATGACTCACAACAAAATATGAATTCTAGGGTTTTTTAATACAAGTTTTAGTGTTTGACAAGTAGCGGAACAATAGTGTAACAAATAAGGAATTAACGCTTTAGATGAGGGCTTTATGGAATATTTAGAATGAAAATCCTTATATTAACAGACTCATACAAAAAAACTCAACTTTGAGACCCACATGCAACAACTAATTGTTTTCACCTATAATGGTAATTCAAATACATAGGTGGAACGAGAAAGCACAACGCATGAGGAAACCAACTTTCTTGTTGTTTTAGAGAAGCAACTCCAGTTGAATTCTACTATGTGTTTCACAGCGATATTAGTCTCTTCCTATCTTCTCTTACAACCTGCCAATATTAATAAAAGAGATGTACCGAGGGGTAGCGGCCTGCTAAATTAGCTCGTGAAAAGGTGGCGTGACACGAAGCTGTTGACACTGAGTCAGCTCCTATGCCGCTAGCTATGCCCTGCTTGGTCCCCTGGCATGGATGGCATGTGCCACTTTCGAAACAAGGTTGTTGAAAATCTAAACCATTGATATGAAATTGTAAGACTCCAGGATATAGGTGACAAGAAAAGTTTTGAATATTTAACATAAGAAAAACAGAAAACGTAGCGACTGTGTGAAAGCGCAACGTATTTTTTCAAGCTCAACAAAAAAAACACAGTGAGCTAAAAGTTTGAAGTTTACAAGGTTATTTGATAATTTTCTTCGACAGGTAAGGGAAAATTAGACAACATGCAAGACAAATCATCCAAGAAACTGAGCTTTTGGAACCTGGAAGTAGTGATAACCATTCAACTTGAAGAAGCACAATCCCTGTCTCTTGAGCATAACACCTCCCCTGTAGACTTAGTGCAATGAACTTCAAATGATGTTCGAAATGTTTTTGATGAAAGAAAGAATGGATCTCTAGTATTTTAGATGCTAAAACTAGTTTTTGAACTACCAAGGTGACCAAACTTGACTTTCAAAGACAATCATTGTGATTTTGAGCCTAGCTAGATTTATTACCGTAAATTTGTTATTCTCCTCAACTGGTTACTTTGAAACTAGGTCACTTTATAGCGTGCATTCGCCTAAGTGCATGTATTCGACCAAGTGCTTGCATTCAGCAAAGTGCTTGTATTTAGCCAAATGCATGTATTCGGTTGTGTATTCAACCAAGTGTGTGTTCATTTCGTGCCCAGAAAAGGCCTATTTGTGCCCAAAAAAGACATACCTTCATTGAATTGTGAGGTCCCTTGCCTCATTACTTGCCTTTATAATATAGGAGCACTAGCTGAATGGATAGATATAATAGAAGAGCGTTAGCTGGACGAAGAGCTTTTTGATTTCACCATGAGGTTTTCTGTGAAGCTCGGACCATTAGGTGCTCTGCGAAGCTCTCTAGTTTCATTATTCACGGATCCCTAGTTGACCGCTTCTCCCTAGTATCACGCTTATATCTAGTTTACTTCTGGCCTTAAGATTCAGAAATCAAGCAGTAGTGACTAGTTCTGGCCTCAAAAAGAAGGGAGTCGTTACAAAGTATACCTCACAAATACAACAATTGTTACCCATTATATATGAGTCAATGAATGAATGAATGGTCAAAGAACTTTGAAAAGTGCTTTCTATATGAAGAAATACTCTAGTAGATCCGTGAATTAGTAATTAGAGGAGTGGTATTAGAGAGTAGATCTGTTAATTAGAAGCTTCTATAGTAGATCAAAGACTAAGAACCTTAGTAGATCTGTAAATTGGTTGGATAGGTAGTCGCAGTAGCAGTGGTAGAGTTCTTTGGCTAGGGCTTGGCTATTTAAATTGGTTCGATGGAGGCTTGGCAGGTTAGATTGGTTGTAGGTAGGCTTCTTCCCAGTCTTAATCAGTCTCATTAACTAGAGGAGGGCGAGCTTGAAAGGGTGGGAAAGAAAGAGCCAATATGGTAGGGTTTTCACGCTAGACCATAAGCCCACCACCCAATAAGCATCAAGGAAGGCCGCTCGACTAACAGGAGAGGAAAGAATATCTACTCTCTCTGGGATGGTTTGGAAAGATAGAATAGCCAATCTGGGTGGTAAAGACAGACGACTTTCCCGTGCTTATCTCTCTAACGCTTGAGGAAAGATCCTTTCATTACGTAACGGGAAGTTAAGAAAAGGACCTTATCTATTATATTATCCATTCATTATATATGAGCTGACAGGCAACACTAAGGTGTTACCTCAATGGAACCACCAATGATTCAATCAATAACACCAAAAGAAAGGGACGGAGTCACTCACTATTCATATGGTGAGGGTGCGTAAGCACGCTCGACTGTCTAGGAGAGGGTTTTGGCTCGCTCGCTCGATAGAGTTATATATCTAGAGAGAGCTCTATAGATGGAAACTCTTATTCTTTTCCCTCCCCATTGCTATGACTCGAAGTGACTAGGAGAAACATGTCTCATAACCATTGTACTAGTGGGGATGTCATGGAATAATTTGATTTGACAACTTAATTGACTATCTTGACCCCACTATTTTTTTCCAATGATGAGAAGACAAGACTCACTATGACCTCATTCATGATCTTGTATGAGACATCAACCCCTAGACTTACCTGACTTAATCTTTAGGGAATCCATAACTATCTTTACATCATCTTTCAGACACTCTAACATAATTACATCAATAATGAAATCTTTCATTCTTTACAAAGACCAATGGCTTGATATCTAAGAGATCATAACAAAACCTTTACACATTGCCAAAATAAATTTAAAAGACAACTTGTTTTTGACTACTATAATATAGGACACTAACACTTCCCAAGTAAACACTTTATTTGTAGGAGCAAGCTACATGAATATTTTTTCTTTATGTTGGTCCTGTACATTCCTGATCCACCTACCACCAATTTTTTGTTCTCTTGTTGTTGCTAGGATAATTAAGTTTCATAACCTATTTGCACATAATATTCTTGAGTGGTGATTTGCACCTCACCTGAGCAGATCCAATGCATCTGAAAGTCTGATCTTAGCCATAATCAAATGTGCTCTAAATAAATTACATTCCCTAGTCAATATTTCATTGAACCCAATCTCTCTCGCATCCAACCTGCTAGTGGACCAATTGTTCAGGGGAGTTGGTCTTAAGAGTGGGTTAAGAACACCCTATTCTTGCATGCTAATTTCAATTTGAGAGTGTCTGAAGTTACAATTCCAGGGTGTCTGACATAAAATTCCTTCCAAATTCTTTTTGAGTGTAGTCCTAAACCAAGCCTCTACACGTAATGGGTGAATGCATTTCTTCAACGTAATGGGTGAATACAGTGTTCGCCAAGATTTTCTTATAGAGTCCCTAAGAGGAAATGAGCTTCAATGAACGCTCAACTCTTAGTGCTTTGGAGAATTGTTCCTTGTCTTTAAAACCCCATTCTCCATGCTACCTAGGCATATAAAATATCTTTCAGGTACCAAAGTGATACCTTTATTTATTTTTGTGCAACAAAAATTTAAAAAATGTTTTTGAATCTTGAATAGTGTGTTCTTGGGAATAAAAGTGAGAGACTCCAATATGTAGGTATTTCATCTAAGACATTTTTTGTCAGAACAAGGAAACCCTATTTTGAAAGTTGAATTTTATTGATGGCACTAGAAGGGTATTTTCTTGTTCATCTTGTCAAATAACCATTTCCAGTTTGATATGTTATAATAATTTAGCTTTAGATGAAAAGCTAAGTACACCACCATAGAATCAAAATTAGAGGTGGGGAAAGGAAGAACTTGGTGCCACGAAACCAAGCTGAAATAGATGGTGGATTTCCTCTAATTAATGTCCATGTCTATAATAGAATGGAACAACATGATAATTTTATTGTATACCTTTGCTTCTCTCACTGATCCATTGCAAAATATCAAATGTTGTTGACAAATGAAATATGGGTGATATCAATTACAATTTAAATCAACAACCCATGTACCATATAAGTTTCTGAGCTATTTCTCTCTAGATATATATTTTCTCAACAATTAAGCTGCTAACAAGAGCAAGGGAGAAATGAGGCATCCCTGATGAAGACCTCTAGTGACCTTAAATAACTTTGACACAATCCCGTTGGTTAGAAATCAGGATGGCATAACTGGTCAAGTTAAATTATTTTTTTACCAAGTGATTAAAACAAGAAGAAAACCCTACTCAAGTAATGAGTAATTGGATATATAACCAATTAGTTCTGTCAAAGTTTTCACAACGAATCCCTACTTCCTCTTCATTTTTATTGCATGCAAAACCCTAGAGGAAGTCCCAAGCATATCATGGATATGTCTAACCCCCAAAGAAGTGAAGTGTTCCTTGGAAACTACATGAGACAAAAGGGGCCTGAGTCTACTGGTTATTGTTTTTGCTATATTTGTGTAGATACAATTACTAAGGAAAATATATTTTTTTGATCAAAATTTGAAGGACTTGAAACCTTCAAAATGTTTGTGATACAAGTGGTATTTGGAACCCCACAAAATTTCTCTTTGATTCTTGATTCCTTTGTTATATTCAACAATCCATCCCCTAAAATATCCGTGAATCCTTTAAAGCATTCGACTAGCATGCCATTAGGGCCTTGGTCACCTGGTTCACTTAAAATTTGAGAAAAGTTCAACATTCAAATTTTTTATTGTAAATTCGACATTAGATTTGACAAATTCTAATTTTAATATATATATATAACAAAATATATTTATATAAATAAATAAAGAAAATAAAATAAATGACATAGAAAATATATAAAAATAGTAATTTAAGCTAATTTGACTGAATTTGGACAAAATCCCACAAATTTATTTGCTTAATCAATTTATTTTTGAGTTCACATTCAATTCTCTTTAAAATTCTATGTACATGAATGAATATGTTACGAATTATCTTGAAGTTAGGCAAACTTCAAACTTGAAGCTTCAAATTGCCGAATTTGGTGACTTAGATTAGGGTTAGCGGCTGTATTTTTCTGCAAAGCCTTTAAAAATTTGTTTACTTCCTCGGTGTTGGGTTGCTACAAG
>APFE031732883.1:183852-191398 GCA_000404065.3 Pinus taeda
CTTCAATATTTTTTTGTTGTCCATTATGTTTATAATTGATCGTGCTCCTAAATATATTTTTCTACACTTTTCTTTCAATGGCACTGGGGTTTGAAAGCATGTATTGCACCAGATGAAAGATGTAAAGATAGTATTGGGTGGTTATCAATGCCTCAACTACGCTAGAATTTAATGACTAAGGGGCAACATGTTATATAAATATTCATTTTTGGAAATGCGCCCTCAATATTGTGTTGCCAAAGTTATTAGTACTATATTGGCATGATAATGTTAACTAATTTTCTGCAACAACAACAGATGAACAAGTAGTCTTATTTCGCATTCAAATTGACCAGACATTGCAGCCTTCACTTAGTTCCATAGGCCTTGATATGTCAAGAATACGTTTCTCACAATTGAAATTGATAAACTTTACAGAGTTTGCAGGCATGGCCCAACTACCATTCTGAAGTGCTTATTTTCCTTGAAATACACAACATGGCTAGGTGTTTTACATGAAATGTGCTTTTATCAGCATTTTACGAATCTAAATGGACCTCCCATTAGATGATAGTAGTAGGTGAACAAAGATCATTTGATCATTTTATGGATTACCTACAACATTTTCCTGATGGATAAGTGGTGATAAGTTCTAGTATTGTGTTGTATCTGCTACAACACCACCCAAATGTTTGGTCATATTCAAAATTTTGGGTACCCCACCACTCACCCCAAGCTACTAGCGTTTCAATAAGGCCCCAAACGGTTATTCTCCCCGCGACCTTGCCTATCCAACCCCTTTAGCGTGCCCGCTCACATTTCATACATTGAATCTACATCATGCTTTATCTCAAACATAGGCCTTAGGATCTCATTAGGGTTTCGAAGGTTAATGGATCCATTGATGCATTAAGAATCTCTCATGATTTTAAAGCTCATCTTCACATGCCTCTAGGGAAGCACTCCGATTGGCATCACATGGAATCATCGTGAGAGTCATAGCAGCGCATTTTCCTCAAGCTCTTGGCGGATCCTTCACCTCAACATGTGCATTAGGGTCCGTGGGAATGATATCTTTCCCTTGCATCCTTCTAACTCTGGAAGATGTGATTGAAGGTCCATCCCTATTCTAAATTAGTCCTCACTCTCTAAGATGCGTGTTAAAAAACATTTCTAGGCGTTTATCCTATGAGTAGGAAATTACCTTGGGCCTCATATAATACCATGATCTATTGTAATTAGTAAGCACATTAAGGTGCTTGAATGCTAAATTGATTTCCAAATTAAAGCATGATTCACTCAATCGTACAATGTATGACACCTTAATTTGGAATACTTGGTATGCATGTTCCTTTAATGAGTTATTGTCATTACTTTCATTAAGTTCCATGCTTCCATGTGCAAATATATACATGTCTATGTTGTTTAGGTAAATTGATTAGTTTCGTTTCACCTTCTTTGCAGGGATTAAGGGGAGGTGGCTCAGGGACATATCCAACGACGAAACTGTTTACCAAAAAACTAATGTCAAATGTAGACTTGAAGAGTTTTGAAATTAGGAAACATAAGAATGGAAGATTGTTTTGTTAATATACATATATACATTGGGTATAACGTTGGTTGCTATATATATATATATATAAACAACTTTGCCATCGTCTTTCTCTCAACCTAAGCACTATTACAAGGAGTTAGGAAAGCGCTCATTATGGGGTAATTGTTAAAAAGCCTCCCATTAAAATAGCGAAAGGACAAGCATTGCACTCAAGGGTGGCAAGAAGGTTATGATGGAATTAATGATTGGTGGCCCAAATGATGCATTTGGAAGCAATCTCAAACCATACCTATAAAAGAAAATGTTGTGCATTGAGGAGGTCTTCTTTGACCACCAAATTTGACTCTTCAAAGGGAATATCAAGCAGCAAAGGGGGATCGAGACTGAGCACAATGTGATCGAAGTTCAGCAGAGCATAGGAGATTGATTCGACGATTATAGATAAAATATGGAATTGCATGGAATGCCTTCAGACCTTCAAGACCTTTCCTATCTATATCGTGTCGTTCCTATACAAAGAAAACTTATTAGTATTTTGGTTCAAAGGCTTCCTACGCTCTCGAACTGTCGAGCTGTCTTTGCTGAAACTCACTGCATGATGTTCGTTGGACCACCTAAATGTTAACTCGCCCTCAAATACCCGAATTTCATGGTATACAACAAATTTTCGAATGATGTTGACACGTATTCGGGGCATGCCAGCACCAGGGCCATTTATGGAAATACATCCGCCTTGGATGGAAGAGACTGAAATTCAATCACGTTGGATGACAGTCAGAAATACATCTGCATTGGAAAGCATATCAGATTTGGGGTTGAACAACCATTAAAATCATAAAGTCATGACGACACTGCCATGCATTCAAAAAATGTCCATGGTAATCACAGGAATGTAGAAAGGATGATGGAAGCTGGGCGCTTATGGTGTTACTAGATTTAGACGAACAAGAGAGTAATGCCTGATCTTTGTTCAAACTCAAATAGTAGAAGTGATCTCCAGTAGACATATTCCAAGCTTCGATGTGACCCCGTGACTTCTGTCGTGTCGGGTATCCTCATAAGTCACCAAGTCGCAAATGTACCTGACCACTGGAGTGAGACCTCTGTGACTTTCGACTAGTAGTCCCATAGGTCGCAATACCCTCTCAAACATGTCGCAAAATCGCAGTTCTGACAAATGCGCTGGGAGTGCAACTTGCTTCGGAGGGCGACTATGCAACTTGTCGAGGTCGCATCTTTGGATTGCACCTGAACACTTGGAGGACGCGACCTACTTGTGGTTGACTCTATTGAGTGTGATCAGATCGCATTCCCCAAACGAAACCTCTGCCACAGTCAATTGAATCAATCGTAGTTTAGTCTGGGTAAACAATCCTAGGTTGTGCCCTATTTACATATTGCAACCAGGCTACTCCGTAAATTGCTGTCCCTCCCAAAGTCACATGGTCACATTTAAATTCCCCAGGCAGGCTTACAGAAGTGCGATCTGGCCAATAAGCGACTGTGCGACCTCCAGATAGTCGCAGTTCTGCCTAGGTCGCACCGTCACATTCTTAGACCTTAATGAAAGAAGATAAAAGATACGGCTTCTACTTGGGTGTGAATATGTGACCTCTGCTAAGGTATGTGAGTTGAAAAATGTGCCCGAAGGAGCTAGCAACTGTTGTGGCTCATCCCATTCAGTGACTATGTGGGAATTCCTATAAGCTACCACAACTGGTTGGGAAAACTGTAAAATCAAGCCCACAAGTTTTATTCGAAGTCAATTTTTTTTGTTTTGTTTGTTTGTTTGTTTTGTTTTTATTTTCATTTTGTTTTTGTTTTTGTTTTGTTTTGTTTTATTTTTTTGTTTTGTTTTGTTTTTTTGTTTTGTTTTGTTTTGTTTTTTGTTTTTGTTTTGTTGTTGTTTTTGTTTGTTTGTTTGTTTGTTTTGTTTTGTTTTGTTTTTTTGTTTTGTTTTGTTTTGTTTTGTTTTTTGTTTTTTTGTTTTGTTTTTGTTTTGTTTTGTTTTTTTGTTTGTTTGCTTGTTTTTTTGTTTGTTTGTTTGTTTGTTTGTTTTTGTTTTTTTGTTTTTGTTTTTGTTTTTGTTTTTTTGTTTTTGTTTTTGTTTTTTTGTTTTTGTTTTTGTTTTTGTTTTTGTTTTTGTTTTTGTTTTTGTTTTGTTTTTTGTTTTTTTGTTTTTATTTTTTTGTTTTGTTTTTTGTTTTTGTTTTGTTTTTCCAGTTATACAATGAAAAAATCCTTTCTCATCATGTAAATTGGGTTCTCAAATGACGCAACAACTCCAATAGTGCATCGATAAAGGGAAGGCTCTAAAACCTATTCTGATTAAAATACGTAGGTTTGGACGAGTCAGGTTGATGTATAGAGCAGGCACTACCCAGAGTTTGAGCATTCGAGGTTGTGCAAAGATGAATAGTTCCTCCAATGAAGATGAATTCGATGCATTTACAAATACAGTTGGAGGAAAAGGAAAGTAAGTGTTCAGAAACAAAATTTGTATCGCTTGAAGAGAGTGTGAGGTCAGGTTGGTGTATGTTGCATGAAATCCCTACGTTGAAAGAATTTTATCAAGCACTGTTTCCCCCTAGTAGCATGAAGTAGTTTGTCGAGTTCCAAAACAATGCTCGTGCCAATGAACAATCACCATAGAATACCATATATCGTTGGAAAAATTATATCTTTGAAGGGTCCTTGTTACCACTTTAGAGCCAAACATGTCTTATTAGTTGGATAAAAGAACCAAAGATAAGAATTCAATTTAGGCAAAGTGCAAGGTTCAAATGAGTGCAAAGGATCATGTTATTCAACAATAATGTCCAAATAATTTGACTTTGCACCTTTGCAAATGTTTAAAACAACGCAATGTAAAAATGGGCAACATGTGGGCGATAATGAAAAGGAAGCGTGAAAATAGTATCACAATAATAATCTGACTACTCAAGGATGGAAACCAGTGCTGCTACCTCAATCCCACAACATGGAGCAGAGAAATGCACAAATTTGTGACCAAGAAATCACAATCAATTTCAAGGCTAAGAATTCTTGTTCATTATTAATTGTGATATTTATTTCTTGTATTTCATCATAATATTTTTGCCTTGATGCTTAATTAATTATTGTGTACATGTGTAGGACCGAAGCTGCGAAGGCATATCCCTGCGATTTTTGCTGACACTTAAGACGAATTGATCGCTAAAACGACCCATGTATCGATGTTGCAGAAATGCATGATCTTGGTTAACAACAAATATTGAAGTCAAGCTAGATCCATGGCATCCATGGCAGGAAAAGGGGCAAGAGAATTTTTGAAGGAGAGTCCACAAGTGATAGCAAAAAATAAGGATGATATAGGTGATTTCAGGCTATCTTACCTTTGCGTGGTGGAAGTAAGGGCACATAATGTTGGTCAACAAAAAGGGATTAGGTTTCCTCATGGAGCTTGCACAACTAGGGTTTCCTTCAACAAGCTAGGTGGGCCCTCCCAAGTTCCAAGAACCTTTTAGTAAAATTGAAGGTGCATCACCAAAAGATTAATGAATGAGAGTGAAGCATAGTATCAAGAAAATAGGTCGGTTTCAGGACAAAGCTTCCAATTTGTTGTGAGATATTGGAAACAAGCATTCTAGGGTTTCCAATAACCCTCTACATCCCTCCCCTCTCTCTTTCATCATAATGTAAATTTCACCCACCATTATATTAGCCACTATGTTGGGACTGATGTGGGCATGTAATAATCATTCTTGTCTTGATAAAGAAGTGAGGAAGCTCAAGTGTCAGGAGGGTAGGCGAAAGGGCATGAGGGAATCTCAAGGGTCACGGTAGGTGAACAATCACTTGACCTATATAAATGTGTCTTCATGCCTCATAGAGCAGGGACTGTAGAATTTGAGTTGAGGCCAACATAGATAGTTGATTTATGCTTGAGAGCTAGGGCCACTTAGTTCTTGGTAGCTAGTAGAGTGGATTTGTAGTGGGGCTAGGGTTTTTGACGTCAAGCAATGGTATGAAAAGCCCATGTTCCAGTATTGGGTATTGACCAATTGCATGATATGTATTTGAAGTTGTAGCAATATTAATAAGATGTCTTCTTTTATCTTTGGCATTGATTCCCATGCTTACTCATGGTGGTTTTATTAGCTGTCTGGTACCTCAACATATTTGTATGTGTGATTTCATATACACAAGATGTTATGTACTGATACATAGTGTTTTGATGTATGTTTCTCTTTCAAATAATTTTTTTACTTGTTCCTTGCCATGTTGGTGACCTATTGTGAACTACTTCACGATTGACTTCTGGAATGTTCCTGTTTATTATTTCTGATGGGGTTTTAGCTCACTAATCCATCTCATCATATATCTCTTCTTATTGATGCTGAGACTTGTTTGCACCTCTTTCTGCAATTTGTCAATCTTGGGCTGATTTTATTTCACTGCCCAAGAATTTCATTCTTGCCCCACTTTGGCACTTTCTCATTTGATAACCAAGAGAAGAAAACATTCATGGTGGTAGTCGGCCCCACATACTGATGGGGCTCTTATCCCAAATGGTGTGAGGTCTAATTGGAACTTCACACCGGGGATACCCCTTAGTTGTTGGCGTTACATTTTGACCCATCAATAAATTGGTGCTAAAAGGAGGGCCAGATGACAAGCTAAGCCATTGAATCCTGTAGTTTAGTCTCATATCTTTTAATGGCTCTGACTAGAATTTTGCTCCTAGGGTGTTTAACTGGTTTTTCTACTTTTTTATTTTCAATTCCCCATGAGCAACTCCATCACTTGTCTTAGTTAAAGTTTGATGGTGAGGATGGAACACCCATAATCGAGCACATTTATGATTTCCTCGAGTTTTGTGAATCTTTTGAGATTGACGATGAAGAGTTTGCTTGTGTGTTATTCTTGCTCACCCTTGAAGGTCGCGCCAAGAAATGGTGTCACACATTTCCAACGACGTCCATTCATTCATTCGAGCAACTCATCGATAAGGTCTAACAAGAATTTGACAGGTACAATTTTCAAGATGTGTTAAAGAGGATAAATGAGCTTAGGATGAAACCTGAAGAATATTTTGAGGATTTTGCTTTCAGACTTGTGCATCTTTGTTTTAAATTTCCTGAAAGTGACGTTGACTGGGTGTATTTGAATATAAATTTTCAATGATTGGTTATCGTTTCTTTACAACATTTTCAATTAAAAACAAGTCCTATTTCGCATGAGAATCATCATAATTTGATGATTACAAAGTGTCTAGATTCTATCCATAATCTTGTTTTACTTATCATGCTGAATCTGGAACAACCTCAAGCCTCCAAGGAAGAGATTATTGATTGTGGGATTTCTCATCCTCCTCTTGACTTGTTACATAATAAGATTTTGGCCGTAAATGGTTCAAATGATGAACAATGTTTTCGGGGAAATGTATCTCATGGTCTCTGTAGAAATTTTGAATAATAAACACATATTCAATGGAAATTATCTTGATCATGTACTATTGCGGAATACATACACAATACATAAGATCCTCTACGTTGATAATCAATATAGCAACATCAATAACAATAAAACATCAAGAGCATGCACACATTAACACAGTATGTAACCCGGGGAAAGCTTACAGCTGAAAACCCCACACTATTTGTATATTAATGATTGAGAAAATGTAACATTACAATAGTCAATAATTCTCACAAGTATCCAACACTATCTCCACCTGTTACACACAATACAACTTAGAACTGATCTCCAAATCTATTCCACTGCTTGCTTGCCTCCACTGCTCAATACCTGCACAAGAATGGATGAGAATGGTTGAACCAAACTCGTATTTACCTCAAAAGAATCACTCACACTGGGAATCGCGTGAGTAGAGGCTATAATCAATTGGTATTGGCCAATTCTCATTGGCTTAACTCAATCCCATTGATTGTGCAAATCCTCATGCACAACTATAGTCACAACTGATAGCAATCTGATCCTCTAACACCTGTCCCTACTGAACTGAACATG
>APFE031732883.1:201859-219329 GCA_000404065.3 Pinus taeda
AGTTAGACTAATTACAACTAGTTTAACCAAGTCAAACTGAACACAACTCCATCAACTCCACAATCAACTCCTCCAAACTCAACTGATTGAGTTCTAACTGAAGTCATGCATGCAACAACTCAAATGACCCACAAAGAAAGCGTATTTCCTTCTGACATCTACATGTGCCACATCTGTAGCTCAAACTGAAGTGCTCCAAGATAATAAGATAAAGTTTATAGTCTAAATATTATTATAAGCTAATAATATTTGACTGCTCTATAATTAGACTTAACAGTGTCACCGCTGTTGTCTAAAAATATAAGTCCATCTATTTTTTCCAACTTTACCAATCATCCATAAACAACATCCTGCAACTCATAGACATGATCCATATGTCTAAAAATAGACTTTGCGCCATAATTTGCCTGCGGGCCCACTTAGTGAAGGCGACTCTTTTCACTAAGCTCCATCATCTTGTTGCAATCTCAACAGTCTCAACTCTAAATCCATCGTACATCCTTTTGATCTTGAATCTGAAAATCACATAACATCTCTTCTCGCTGATGGAACCCCAATCGAATCCATTCAACAAACGTCACACTATATTCTGGAATCTCATTCACTTTTCCATGATGGCTTTGGTATTGTCTCAAGTAAAGTTGACTGTCCTATCAAATCCACGGAACACATCAGGCCTGCAAATCTGTCTTTCCCTTTGGCAAACATAAATGGGCAGGATGTAAGTCTGAGTCCGATCAGTGCCCCTTCATCTAACCTTGTGCATCCATTCTACCCTAATTTAGTCCATGGGTTTACTTCACCATCGGTTCCTTCATATCATTCACATGTTTATCTTTTTCACATTGATTGTGATCACGTACATGGCAGTGATGTTTCACAATCAAGGGATGCAGATTTTGAATCCCTTATGCCTGATCTTTCCCACTTGTAGTCTTTAACAGGTGAAGAAGAGGGCCATGCATCTCACCCAGCTTAATATGGTTCTCTCATTAATCCGTCTTCACTCCTAATCCAAGAAGAGCTTTATGTTTCAGATACCCATCTTGATCAAACTGGTGGTTTCAACGATTCTCATTTTACCATAAATATATTCACTCATGCCTCTGGTGATATCCTACGTATTCGTCTGTTGATCCTACTAAGCCACCAAAATTTGATGACCCACCTTTCGAATGTTTAGGGACTCATCAGGAAGTTGAGACACTTTAGCTTCCATTGATGGTTATGTCAGGTTCTCACGTTCTTGATGAGGCTCCTAAACCAAGTCAAATTAGGGTTTTTGCACATCATGCTCCTCTCAACATCATCCTGCCAGATGTGATATCATATTGGAAATATTTTGATGCAGGCAATGTCGCTTTGAGAAAATATTTCCATCACCTTTCAGCTAATGTACATCAACCTCTATACCCTAATTTGTTTGCTAAATGGAGTGCTCTGGCCATTATCTAGGATCTTTTTTATTGTTTCCCAACAACACAGTCTGTCAACATACACAATAAAGTGATACCTTACGATCTCCTATATGGGAAGGTGAAGATATATCGACCTCCCCTCTTCCTATTGATTCAGTTCATTTTTGGGAACTTAGAGAATCTGATCTATCAAGCGACCAATCTATCAATAATCAGACATTAGATCCAATTCACAATATATTCATTGAGAGTTGTCTGGTCAAAACCAACGATAACCACATACATCCACCTACAAATGTTGCGAAGCTATCAATATTTTATGGCATGTCGTTTGAAGGAACTTCATAGATTTGTCAAGATAATGAGGCACTTCAGCTTTCGCTAATGGCTATGTCAAGTCCTCGTGCTCTGGATGAAGTCTATGAAGAATTTCAAACTGGGGATTCTGAAATTAGGGTTTTTGTGTTTGAATCCTCAGGGATCTCAGTTACACGTGGCAGAAGCTCCTCTTTTCAAAGTTATCAAGTTGATCATCCTCTATGCCATGATAGGGTTGCTGATCAGATTAATCTGGCAGATTCCTTTACTAGCCGACAATATCTTGCCTTACTTGCATTGGGTTTAGGGTTAGGCATGAACGAATGTATGTCATGGCTAGATGACTATAAATTTCACCCTTGTGATTCGATTTACCAGGATTGGAATGCAATTAGCCTTGAAAGGCCTTTTATAACACATTTCCCTATAAGTAGAAGGGATTTTCTTTCTATTGTGCATGCTTTACAGGTAAGCATTTTATTTTTTCAAAAATCTTTTCACAAATTCTAATTATTGTCATCCTTGTTTTGGCAGGTCATGAACTGCTGTGGTGGCTGCATTGGAAGTTTGATTTCACATAACTCGACCTATGCTTTGGTTAAATTAGGATTTCTGGTTTTAAACTAGTTAGGTTTTATTTTTTTTCTTTTTAGTTGGCTGATTATAATTTCCTTTATGATTTGTCATGCTTCATTTTCCTTACTATAGACAGTTAGTTCCCTGCATGTTTATTTTGCACTCATGTCCTTGCATTTGTTTATTGCTACATGGCATTTGTGAAAGATTTGCATATGCATTGCATTGATCATTTAATTGAAATTAGCTGATATCTTTTGCACATAGCATTACATTGAGTCATTAGCCTTGTCCGCTGCATTGCATCATGCACCTTCCTTCTCACTTGGCATACACTCACCTTTGACCTAGCCTATAAATTCCCTCTATGTTGCATACCGCTGCATGAGCCTTCATGAAATTGAAGCTTTTGAACTTTTGGTAACGTGAATAGCTTTCTCACACTTGTCCACTCTTGATCATACCCTAAAGTGATTTATTTGATCTCTTCACACATGTTTGAAACCCTAGGAGAGCTCCCTGGTCACCTAACCCTAGAGCTAAAACCCTAGCTCTAATGGTTGTGTGAATTTGTGATGGTTACGCCAATGGGTAGCCTCTCTTAGTACTAGTCATTAAAATTGCATCTTGGATATCTCTCCTATGAGTCTAATTTATTAGCGGGGAAGATAAGAACATATTTCTTGTGGGGAATCCTAATAAGTTTGAATGACCTACACCCATAACCTGAACCTCGTGCTCAACGTGGTCTTGATTGTTGCATTAACTTGTGTACTTTGTTCACTTGCTAACTGGAAATGAGGTGTGGAAGCTTGGCATAAAGGCAAACCTAAATCAGGATATCTCTTAGTTTCTGTTAAACAAGAAACAACCTCTCTCGCTTGTAAAATAAGTTGGGATCCCTCATTCATCCTTGCGCAATGAACGCCCAGAAATAAATAAAAATTCACACATAAAGGAAAATGAAACCAAATAAAGGGTAAAGGATCAAGAAAGGCTTCCTGCGCAGAGAGGTAAGGCAACAAATCCACCGGGGTACTGACTAGGCTCGCTAGCAGCAGAACAACGTTTGTGATTTCTTGGAGTGACTCCACCGGGGTACTGTCCAGGCTTGCTGGCAATGGAGCAACACCAGAAACTTACTTTTAAAATTATGAATATAATAAGCCCTCTACCTCGTTCTTCACATCATCATCAACTACCAGCACATGTGAACTTTTAATTGGGTGTTTATTGATTGGAAAGACCTAGCCGAGACACAAAGGGAAGGCATATTACAGAGCCCCCCACTTTGTTGCACTGATTTCATAGCGAGGGGGTCATAGGGGGTTTGAGGGGGGTGGGTAGCCCCCCTCTATGGGGTTCGGGGCAACGCCTCGTGCAAATTTTTTTTGAACCCTATATTAGGTTGGGCGGACCTATCGATGGTTTTCGGTCCATGATATTGGATGCTTTGGCATGTATAAATATGTATTATAACATTGAAATGAACATAATGAAAAATCAAGCTGGTAGTCTCGGTTTTGGGATCCAGGGGAAAATCTCTGTCTATATGTGTTTTGTGTGTTATGCTCCCACATTGTTTATTTTATGTGTTTTAGAATTCATATGCAAGTAATTTCTGTACGAGGTTAAAACCTACACATATCTATAAAGGTCGAGGCAGTGCAAGAGGTGCCCATAACAACTGTTCCATATTACCTTGCATTATTATTCACACTCGGACTACTACAGGGGTGTTGACAGAGATATTGGATTCTACCAGTGGTTTTCCAATTGTTGTAGCGGCTACAACACCACCCAAATTTCGAGGTATATTTAAAATTTTGGGTACCCCACCACTCACCCCAAGTTACTAGGGTTTCGATAAGGCCCTAACTAGCTACTCTCCCCATGACCTTTCCTATCCAACCCCTTTAGCGCACCCGCTCAAGTTTCATACGTTGCATCTACATCATGCTTTATCTTAGACATATAAGCCTTAAGATCATATTAGGGTTTTGAAGATTAATGGAGGCATTGATGCATTAAGAATCTTTCATGATTTTGAAGCTCATTTTCGCATGCCTCTAGGGTTGCACTCTCATTGGCATCACATGGAATCATCATGAGAGTCATAGTAGCGCATTTTCCTCAAGCCCTTGGCGGGTCCTTTACCTCAGCGTGTGCATTAGGGTCTATGGGAATTATATCTTTCCCTTGCATACTTATAACTCTGGAAGATGTGATTGAAGGGCCAGCCCTGTTTTGAATTAGTCCTCACTCTCTAAGATGTGTGTTAGTAGACATTTCTAGGCATTTATCCTATGAGTAGGAAATTACCTTGGGCCTCATATAATACCGTGATCGCTTGTAATTAGTAATCCCATTAAGGTGCTTGACTGCTGAACTAATTTCCAAATTAAAGCATGATTCACTCAACCATACAATATATGACACCTTAATTTGGAATTAGGGAAAATTTCAAGGATAAAAAATCATCTTGAAATTTAAAAGCATTGGTGATTATCGCTAGTCCCTGATATGAAAAATATACAATGTTTATTGATATATTTGTAAAATTATTCAAATTTATAATGATTATATATATTTATTTATATAATGTTGGCGATTTTTAAGCTGAAATAATTTATATTGTAAAATTTGGGTGAATCGTTTTTAGTAAAAATGGAAATTGTCAATTTTCTTTTTGGAAAAATCAGGGAAAATTAGCCCACCTACGAGTATTAGCCCCTAAAATTTTCCATGTTTAGAATACTTGGGATGTTCCTTTAATGATTTATTTCCATTACTTTCATTAAGTTCCATGCTTCCACGTGAAAATATATACATGTCTATGTTGTTTAGGTAAACTGATTGGTTTTGTTTCACCTTCTCTACCATGGCCAAGGGGAGGTGGCTCGGGCACAAACCCAACGAGGCAACCGTTTACCAAAAAACTAATGTCAAAAATAGACTTGAAGGGTTTTGACAACGAGGAAATGTAAGAATGGAACACTATTTTGTTAATAAACATATTAACTTTGGGCATACTGTTGGTTGCTGTATATATATATATATATATATATATAGAAATAACTCTGCCATCGTCTTTCTCTCAACCTAAGCACTATTACAAGGAGTTAGGAAAGTGTTCATTATGGGGTAATGGTTAAAAAGCCTCCCATTAAAACAGTGCAAGGACACACATCACACTCAAGGGTGGCGAGAAGGTTATGATGGAATTAAAAATGGGTGGACCAAATGATGCATATGGAAGCAATCTAAAACCATACCTATAAAAGAAAATGTTGTGTGTTGAGGAGGTCTTCTTTGACCATCAAATTCGACTCTTCAAAGGGAATATCAAGCTGCAAAGGGAGATCGAGACTGAGCACAATGTGATCGAATTTCAACAAAGCATAGGAGAGCGATTCAACGATTATAGTTGAACTGTGGCACTGCATGGAATTCCTTTATACCTTCAGGACCTTGCTTATCTATATCTCGTTGTTCCTATACATAGAAAACACATTAGTGTTATGGTTCAAAGGCTTCTCATGCTCTTGAATTGTTGAGCTGTCTTGGATGAAACTCAACACCGCATGGCTTTCATTTGACGACCAAACTGCTAACTTGCCCTCAAATACCCGAATTTCATGGTATACAACAATTTTTAGAATGATGTTAGCACGTATTCAGGTCACGCTAGCTCCTGGACCATTTATGGAAATACATCCGCCTTGGATCGAAGAGTTCAAAATTCAATCACGTTGGTTGGCAGTTGGAAATACATCTGCGTTGGAAAGCGGATCATACTTGGGGTTGAACATCCATTAAAATCATAAAATCATGATGACACTACCAAGCATTCAAAAAATTCTCATGGGAATCACAGGAATGAAGAAAGGATGATGGACGTTGGGTGTTTATGGCACTGCTAGATTCAGATGAACAGGAGAGCAATGCCTGAGCTTTGTTCAAACACAAATAGCAGAAGTGATCTCTAGCAGACACATTCCAAGCTTCAATGTGACCCCATGACTTCCATCGATTCAGGTATTCTCATAAGTCATCAAGTCGCAAATCTGCCTGACTAGTGGAGTGCGACCTCTGCGACTTTCGACTAGTAGCCCCATAGGTCACAATCCCCTCTCAAATAGGTCGAAAAATCATAGTTCTAACAAACGTGCCAGTAATGCGACTTGCTTTGGAGGGCGACTATGCGACTTGCCGAGGTGGCATCTCTGGATCGCACCTGAACACCTAGAGGATGTGACCTACTCGTGGTGCAACTATGCTAAGTGCGAACAGATCGCATTCCCCAAACGCAACCTCTGCCTTAGTCAGTTGACTCAGACATAGTTTAGTCTGGGTAAACAATCCTAGGCTGCGCCTTATTTACATATTGCGATTAGGCTACCCCGTAAATCTCTCTCCCTCCCAAAGTCACATGCTCGCATTTAAATGCCCCAGACAGGCTTATAGAAGTGTGATCTGGCAAACATGTGGTTGTGCGACCTCCAGATAGTCACAGTTTTGCCCAGGTCGCGCCATCACATTCCTAGACCTTAGTGAAAGCAAATAAAATATGTGACCTCTACTTGGGTGTGACTATACGACCTCTACTAGGGTAGGTGAGTTAAAAAACATGTCCGAAGGATCTAGCAACTGTTGTGACTCTTCCCATTCAACGACTATGCGGGAAGTCCTATAAACTACCACGACTGGTTGGGAAAACTGTAAAATCAAGCCCACAAGTTTTATTCGAAGTCAACCTTTTTTTCTTTTTTAGTTATACAACGAAAAGAGCCTTTCTCATCTTGTCAATTGGGTTCTCAAACGACACACCAACTCCAATAGTGTAGAGAAAAGGGAAGTTTCTAAAACCTGTTATGATTAAAACCCGTGGGTCTCGACAAGTCAGGTAGGCATATAGAGAAGGCACTGCCCAGAGTTTGAGAATTATGGGTTACGCAAAGATGAATAGTTCCTCCAATGAAGATGACTTCAATCAATTTACAAATACAGTTGGAGGAAGAGGAAAATAAGTTTTTAGCAACAAACTTTGTATCGCTTGAAGAGAGTGTGAGTTCAGGTTGGCGTACGTTGAATGAAACCCATGCATTGAAAGAATTTTATCAAGCATTGTTTTCCTCCAGTAGCATGAAGTAGTTTGTCGAGTTCCAAAAAAATTCTTGTGCCAATGACCAATCACCATAGACTACCATATATCATTGGAAAAATTATGTCTATGAAGGGTCCTTGTTCCCACTACATAGCCAAGGCCATCTTATTAGTTGGATAAAAGAACCAAAGATACAAATTCAATTCAGGGAAAGTGCAAGGTTCGAATGAGCGCAAAGGGCCGTGTTATTCAACGATAGTGGTGAAAGAATTTCACTTGGCACCTTTGCAAAGGTTTAAAACAATGTAATGCAAAAATGGCCAACATGTGGGTAAGGATGAAAAGGAAGCATGAAAATAGTATCACAATAATAGTCTGACTGCTCAAGGAGGGCAACCAGTGTTGCCACCTCAATCCCACAACATGGAGAAGAGAAATGCACAAATTTTTGACCAAGAAATCGAAAAAATTTCAAGGCTAAGAGTTCTTGTTCATTATTAATTGTGATATTTATTTCTTTTATTTCATTAGAATACTTTTTTCTTGATGCTTAATTAATGATTGTGTACATGTGTAAAGCTGAAGTTGCGGAGGAAGATCCATGCCATTTATGCTGACACTTAAGACAAATTAATTCCTAAAAGGACCCAAGGTATCGATGTTTTAGAAATGCATGATCTTGGTCAACAACAGATAGTGAAGTCAAGCTAGCTCCAAGGCATCCATGGTAGGAAAAGGGCAAGAGAATTGTTGAAGGAGAGTCCACAGGTGATAGCGCAAAACAAGGATGAGATAGGCGATTTCAGGCTATCTTACCTCTGCGTGGTGCAAGGAAGGGCACATAATTTTTGTCTACACAAAGGGATTAGGGTTCCTCGTGGAGCTTGTACAACTAGGGTTTTCTTCAACAAGCTAGATAGGCCCTCCCAAGTTCCAAGAACCTTTTAGTAAAATCGAAGGTGTATCACCAGAAGATTAATGAATGAGAGCAAAGCAAAGTAGCAAGAAAACAAGTCGGTTTTAGGACCAAGCATCCGCATCGTTGTGAGATATGGGCAACAAACATTATAGGGTTTCCAATAACCCTCTACATCCCTCCCCTCTCTCTTTCATCATAATGTAAATTTCACCCACCATTATACTAGCCACTATGTTGGGACTGATGTGGGTATGTAACAATCATTCTTGGCTTGAGAAAGAAGTGGGGAAGCTCAAGAGTCAGGAGAGTAGCCGAAAGGGCATGAGGGAATGTCAAGGGTCATGGTAGGTGAACAATCACCTGACCTCTATAAATGTGTCCTCATGCCTCATAGAGCAGGGACTTTGGCACTTGAGTTGAGGCCAACATAGTTATTTGATTTATGATATAGAGCTAGGGCCACTCAGCTCTTAGTAGCTGGTGGAGTGGATTTGTAGTGGGGCTAGGGTTTTTGGCATCAAGAAACGGTATGAACAACTCATGTTCCAGTATTGGGTATTGATCAATTGCATGATATGTATTTGAACTTGCAGCAATATTAATAAGATGTTTTCTTTTATCTTTGGCATTGATTCCCATGCTTACTCATGGTGGTTGTATTAGCTATCTGGTACCTCACCATATTTGTATGTGTTCTTTCATATACACAAGATGTTATGTACTGATACATAGTGGTTGCATGTATGTTTCACTTTCGAATCTGTGTTTACTTGTTCCTTTCCATGTCAATGACCTATTGTGAACTACTTTGAGATTGACTTCTGGCATGTTCCTGTTTATTATGTCTGATGGGGTTTTAGCTCACTAATCCCTCTCATCGTATATCTCTTCTTATTGTTGTTGAGAATTATTTTCACCTCTTTCTGCAATTGTCAATCTTGGGCTGATTTTGTTTCATTGCCCGAGCATTTCATTCTTGCCCCACTCAGGCACTTTCTCATTTGATAACCAAGAGCATAAAACATTCATGGTGGCAACCAGGCCCACACTGGGGAGACACCTTAGTTGTTGGTGGTACATTTAGACCCATCAACATATTGGTTCCACCTTTTCTTGCGAGTAGACAATTTGGAGAAAATCTTCCTAACATTTAATATTTGTTTAACACCTTAATTGAATATGTCAAATCAAAAGACAATCATCACACAATTGAATGTGTGTTGATTTAAAAATAACTCAAAACTGGAGCTGAGAAATGACATAGGAAATTGAGAGAACTAATAGTGTGACTATTATGATAAGAAATGAACAGAGAAAAAATTGAAACCTGTAGCTTTAGAAATCTAATATAAGTGCAATTACTTGAAATGCTCCACCTTTTTCCCATTTATCAAGGCCATGAATTCAGTACTCATTTTTTTATTATAAGGTAATATATTTTGGGGGAAATCTCTGAGTAGTTCCCCGCATTTTAAGTATGGTACCCAAGGCAAACCCTATATCCTTCTAGCTACAAGGCTAAGGCAACAACAGTGCTCAAATATATTACAAAAATATACTCATTATGAGCTCAACATGTCACAAAAAATAGAACATAGATGCGAAAAATAACACTACATCCCACATCCAGTGGAGCTAGATCCATTTGAAATTTGAATTTCGTAATTGCAAAGACACCTCTGTACAACATTGTAGGGGGCAAACCCTGATTGAGAATTTACAAAACATGACATCATAGATTCTCCAAGGTGTTCCCACCATGAACATGGCATCTTATATCCTTTGCCTTTTTAGATCAAGGAGAAGGATCAATGATTTCGTACCTACTCAAATTATGCTAACACATGCACCATACATATTTTATAAGTGAGGGATATTCTGTTTTTGAAAGTTTGTATTTTGACTGGACTTGAGTTTGAACAATTACGATGAAGCTTGGATGTGATGCTTGATTTGTTAATTAAAGTTGTCTCCATCTCAATCGAAACTACGAACATCATTAAGTTCCATGAGATGGATGGTCAATTGTAGAATGGAGCTTAGTGAGAAATGCCATATTCTAACTAGATTGTTTTTGTTTTGTTGTTTTTGTTTTTGTTTTTTTGAAAATTATGGAAATTTGGAAAGATTTTAATAAATTTGAGTAGGGATTTTTTAAAATCCAGGTTAAAGTTATTAAACTTCAATATTTTGAGTGCCCTAAAGGTTTTGATGGTGTTGAATGCATTTTTACCATAAAAAACATGAATCAAACACTACTACTGTAAAATTTCTTATTTTATTTTGGTCTAAATTCCAACCACTTTTGACCGAACAAAGAGTTCTTCCTCCAAGTCAATAAACTATACCGAAAAATTAAGCTTGATACTAGACTATTATGTCCTCACAACCGTTTGCTCAGTAATAAAGTGAGCAAGATGGAATTAAATATACCATAGAGTTCTTTTCTATGCTGACACCTTATAGTAACCTTTACAAATTCTGTATCAAAGTCACCCTAGTGTTAAGGATTAATGGAATGATTGGATTTTTTTGATGCCATGCTGTGATGGTAAGATTCCAGTAGAGATGTGGGTAATAATGCACTTCCATGATGTAGTAGAGATGTGGGTAATAATTGTGTCAATGTCTGTATCTCAATGTAAAATAAATATAATATTTTTAATAGTAATATTATATGTTAATCAAATATAAATATGTATTTACATATTTTTATATGGAAACGAGTGATATTTAATGTACATGTGATATAAAAGTTTCTGTATATAAAAAAGGAAATATACAAATTTGTTTATAAACAAAAATATTATAAAGTAAGATATAAACGTAAAAGTTTTATAATGTAAATATAAATATTTTAATAATAACAAAAAAATGTGTATTTTGCATGTGTGTATCTTTAAATGTTGTGAATTTTGAGCTATACAGAATTGAGCGTGACTACAACTAATTCATAACCAATGTAAATTGTTGAAAAATAAATATAATAAAGCATTTGATGCCTCTTATTGTTTTATAAATATGGAGTTGAGATGTATTTATGTGAATTATATGTGATATATAAGTTTTTATATAAAAGAAAGAAAGGAAATATATCAATTTGTCTATAAATTAAAATAAGGAAATATACCAATTTGTTTATAAACAAAAATATTATAGGGTATTATATTTATTTAAAAGTTTTATAATATAAATATAAATATTTTAACAACAATAAAAAAAATGTATTTTTGCATGTCCATATCTTTAAAAGTTGTGAATTTTGAGTTACACAGAGTTGAGCGTGACCACAACCAACTTAGAACCAGTGTAAATTGTTGAAATATAGATATAATAAAGAGTTTGATGCCTCTTAGTGTTTTATAAATATGGGGTTAAGATGCATTTATGTGAATTATATTCAATTAAAAAGTATAGGCTTTGAAACAACTTGGCAATAAATGCCATTTTTGGGCCATAATTTTAAATTCAAGAATGCTCACTTTTCTTTATTTTTGATTGAAAAATAATAATTTATGTTAGGAATTGCAAAATTTGAATGGCCTAAAACTTGTCAAATTCCAAGTTGTGTCTTGTAGTATCAATAAAAATTGCATGAACCTTGATTACCATATATTTGAAATGATATAAATAGAATCACCAATGATTATGTACACAATTTCAATTTTTTTTTGAGAGTTACAAGAGCTTTTTCATTATAGAATATATGACACACATAGTGTATATGAGGGGCATATCACAATAATGAATATCATGGCAATAAAAAATAATTTACTTTAATTGTAGAACATTGTTGTGTTGAGAGGTGATTTCTACAATTGAGTATGAAGGAAGTGTAATTGTGGAGTTGAATATCGACATGTGACAATGGAAAAATTACTAAAACATAAAAATTTCAATATTGACTGTAAATAAAATATTTTAATATTCAACATAAGTAAAATATATATTTAAGATGTCTTTATGTTCTATGTGAGGAATTATATATGTGTTAGTCATGGAGGGACTCACAAACAACAAGGCTTAAAGCCATTATAAGGATATACACATTATGAGCTCAAACATGTCACATGTATGAATTGGACCCAAGTGGCAAGGATAAAAACATTTCTCTCGAACACCCAAGTTACATCAAATTGATGTGTGTGTAGTTGAAATTAAAAAAATTCTTATTCTCGAATAAATTTTTGTAGATAAATTTACATAATGATATATAATTGAATTCATCAAAGCATTTAAGTTTTTCCTACTTTTGAATTAGAGTCAAGAAGGTGAAGTTGAAAGTGCTAAAGACCATTATTATGATTTTAGATTTTTTAACAATCCTTAATAGATCCTCTTCAAGAAGTTCATAGAAAATTAAGAAGAATTTGATTGTCTAATGATCTAGGCTAGGGATTTTGTGTAAAATTGTTTGTAATTTTTTTTTATTGAAACCACCAACTTCTCATTATCTCCCTCTTTAAAAAGTCTAGGAAAGAATGAGGTCATCCTTACATAATTTGAGATGCTCATTCGTTCACCCTCCTCTTATATCTTCCAAAAATAAGCTACTTCAAGGTTAAAATTATCTTTGAAGGAAACTACTTTTGTGCTATCTATAGAAATTATGATGTATATTTGCAACTTCTTATGAAATTTTAAGCAAAATCACAAGATACAAACCTACTCTAATGCTTTGCAGAAATCAATTCACAATTTAGAACATCAATAACAAACATGCAATGAGAAATAACACACATGCACACAACATTTTTTCTAGGGAAAGAAATCTACTAAAAACCCCAATGTCTGCTTGCATTATTATGATGAATAGAGATGTATTACAATCTCTTTGCTCAACTGAGCATAACTTGCAAGTGAATAACCTATCTCTCTGCTCACTGAGAAGCTCTGAACCAGACTTAGTCAATTTATGCCTATGCTCGAGCCCCTATTTCCTTGCGCAATTCCTTGAGAAATTAGGCCGCTATTATTTGGAAAATTCCTCAAATTGATTGCGAAATTCCTAAGGTTTATCATATGACTGCATGCAACCCCTGTACACTCAAGACGAGTCTACAACTGATGTTACACTGTCTTGAAATATCCACCACAACTGAGGACCTCGAATTCTCTGCATACACTGGATATTTTGGGTTGATTGACCAGTTAACAGGATGATCACTAAGTTTGATTGAAGTCCCACTGCTTAACTGACCTTCCACTAGTTCCTCCAATAATTAGAACTAATTTAAGTGAAAATCATTAGGGGAATTTTGAGGTCTAAAGTGGCCCCCAAGAAAAATGTACAACCAAAATATTTTTTTAAAGAAACAATAGGATTCAAGATGATGATGTCAACCATGGGGGATGATTCACCATTTTTGGAGTAAAAAAGTAAAAAAGAATAAAAAACAAAAAATAATAAAACTACTTTTTAAACTCGTATTTTCAAATTATCTCCCTAAGGTTTTACTCAAATTTCGAGCATAAGTACTGGTCGGATGAAAAATTTGATTCCTCATCCAAGGAGCACCCATGTTGCATACTTTTGGTGGACCCTGCTACATGAAAAATGAGAAATACATGAAAAAATGTGATTGCAATCATGTTTTTCTCATTTTTCGTGTAGGAGGGTCCATAAAAAATATGCAGCATAGTTACTACTTGGATGAGGAATCAATAACATTCTTCATGTATTTCTCATTTTTTGTGTATCAGTGATCCGAATTGGATCCACGAAAAATATCAGAGAGCCATGACTGTATCAAGACAGGACAAACTTTGAATCTATGAGCACAGAGCGATCAGGAAGACCTCTGGACAGTGGCAGTTTGCAACCAGCAAGGAACGATGAGGACCTCGGTCAAAGCATGCTGATCGAGGCCCATGGAGACCATGCAGGAGGCAAAACTAGCCTTTGGGAAGCTTGTAACGAGAAACAAAGGGCATTTCTAATGCATGATTAGCGCCAATCGCGCATCACCGGGCAAAATCCCTCGAGAAGGAAAAGCCCCAAAGCGCTCGGTCGCATGGAAGCTGGGAAAACCGTGGGGAAAGTTCTAAGGCGAAAGGCGGGTCCCACGCTCCAAAATCGGCAGTATATTGGGGGCATCCTTGGGTGGTAAGCGGATTTGGAGAAAAACGAGCGATTCTATTCAGCGCCTGACGCGTGGCAGGCGGATGAGAGAGAAAACCACCACTCGCTGCACGCTAACGGTCGAGCAAGTCAATCACGCGAAATGAGCGAATGTCGTAGGATCTGGGGGCTCCAAATTTGACGGCGGCGATCGCGCCCAATGGAGGAACCAGATTTGGCAGGGGATTAAGCCGCGGCATAAAGAATTCTGAAGTCCGATTTGATTGCTAAGTTGGCGAATGAGCCATTTCCTGACATAACCGAAAAATCGAATCGATGAGGAAGAGCTGGCATAGTTCGCGAGAGGACAAGTGGCCACTCCTTGTGAGCCATTGACGATGACATAGAGACAGGGAACTCCAAGCGAGCAGGAGCAGGCGATCCGACGGGGGTGGAAGAGGAAGTGAGCAGTCAGGGATAGATTGGCTTTAAAGCCATGAACAGATGGAAAACAAAACGCACACTGAGAGGAAGAAAGGAAGAAGACAAAGAGAACGAAGAAAAGATAGTGAAGCAAGAAGTAGAAAAACAGAGAACCGAGCTAACCAAAGGCAACATCGAGCAGACAGAGAGCTTGAGAGGTTCAAGCCATCCTTGAGAGGATCTGTTGGGAATTGAGCACCACATTGGGCTCCTCCCATTAAAGACCAGAGAGGTCAAGACTTGGATAGGAAAAGAGTCTGTGCACTCTAGTGGCTTAGGGAATCCAAGAACCACCCTGCCAAGCAATTCTGTTTCAGGAGACTCAGATTGAGCTCCTCGTTGTAAATCTCTACTTTAAAGACACAATAAAAGAAGGCCACCACTAAAAGTTGGACCGGAGATGTACCCCTAGAGGATAGGGTGAACTCCTTATTAATTGTTGTTTTCTTGTATTTGCTTACTGTGTTTCTCTTACTATTTTCCATTTTCCAGTGTCTGTGTATTTCACAATCTGATCGATCCATTGCCTAAAATGACATAGACACACACACCAACACATGAGTCTGTAATACCTTTGTTCAATAATTAATTAATTGAGATCACTCAAGAGTGATTTTCAGATCAAGTGGTATCAGAACTCTGGGCTGTAAGGTCAGAAAAGCTTGTGTTGGTTTAGCTGTTGAATGCTAACTAGATCAAAGCTCAAATTAGGAGGAGTGTTGGTCGAAACTAATCCTGATATTGGGAGAGTCTATCCTTGGAAGACAATATCAGAGGAAGGTTCTATGGGGCCAGACCCTCAATTCATAGATAGTTTCCTAGCCATAAAGTCCATGGCAGAAGAAATGTATAGGGACTTTAGAAAACACAAAGATGAAGATTCATCAGGCTCTAATCAAGACAAAGGAGAAGACGAGTCTCACTTCCATGACCACTCAAAAGGAAAAGGGAAAGAGGAAAGCTTTCTCACACCTCCTAACAGCCCTGAACACAAAAAGAAAGCATCTTTGATCAAAATAGATGTTAAATTTGATTTACCTATATATGATGGAGAGTTGAATGCAGAAAAGTTGGACAATTGGATTAGACAAATTGATGCTTATTGTAGAGTACAAAACATCGATTCAGACAAGAGCAAGATTCAGCTAGCAATCCTACGCCTTGGAAGCATTGCTTTGGTTTGGTGGGAAGGCAGAACCCAAGCTGACATGAAAAGACATGGTAAGACCATCTCTGTCTGGAGTGAATTTGTTTCTACAATAAAAAAACAGTTCTTTCCATTGGCCTACATGCAAAAAGCCATGATGAGTTGGCAAACTCTTCGACAGTTGAAAGGGAAAAGTGTGTAAGGGTACACTCAAGAATTTAGAAATAGAGCATTGATTCTAGGAATTTCATTAGACTCACCAGAGACTCTGTTGAAGTACATTGGTGGTCTACACAACTACATGAGGCACACCATCCTCATGTTTAATCCCACTAGTATAGATGAGGTATCTGTACAAGCTACTCATCTAGAAGCTAGAGGAAATAATGGATATATAGAAGTTGGGGGATCATCCCAACCCACTGCAAGCAAGAACAAGGAGAAAAGAAAGCAGAAGTGGAAAGCAAGGAAGGCTAACACTGCACAGAAAAGCAAAGATTCATGTACTCACTGTAAAAAGGATGGGCATGATGATGAGTATTGTTGGATTCTGCATCCAGAGATGAGACCTAAGAAGTTCGAGGGCAAGAAGAAGAAGACTGCTGCAGCTATTCAGTAAGATTTGGGGTCAGACTCGAGAGATGAAACAACCATTACAGCCACAAGTATTAAAGGTAAGAATTCTGAAGCATCTACTAGTAATTCTGCACAATCTATTATTGATGAAGAGAATGAGAGAAAAATACATGAGCTTTTCCATATTTGAGTTATTTCCAAACACCAAAAGATTGATACTTTGTTTGATAGTGGCTCACAAGTAAATTTAATTTCTGAAGTAATTGTAAAGAAGTTGGGATTAGCAACTACACCTCACAAGAAACCATACCCATTAGGATGGTTGAATGATAAAGCACAACTACAAGTGACTAGACAGTGCAAACTCAAGTTTTCTTTTCAGCATTTGTAGATGAGGTTGATTTAGACATAATTCCTTTGGATATATGTGGAATTGTTTTAGGAAGTCCTTCCTTGTATGATAGAAAATCTATTTTCTATAGAGCTGAGAACAAGTATCTACTTGTTAAAGATGGAATCGAATAATTTGTAAGAGCTCATAAGATCAAGAATAATTATACTCTCATAAACTCAGGGCAGATGAAAAGAATGATAAATTCATGCAAATAATTCTTACTGATGGTTGTAAAAGAAAGGAAACCTCATAAAACCAATGTATTTGAGGGCTGTAATGCTAAACAACAAGCTGATTTATAAAAGTTTGTTTTAGAGTATGATATCTTGTTTCAAGAACCTAAAGGTATGCCACCCAAAAAGGAAATAGTGCATGATATTATTTTGCAGCAAGATGCTCCATTGCCTAACATTGGAATGTACAGGTTATCCGCTTTAGAGAATGCTGAAATCAAGAAGCAGGGATAGGAGT
>APFE031732886.1:2485-29979 GCA_000404065.3 Pinus taeda
TTTTTTCTCTGAAATTATAAATTTTTATAATAAGGATTAATGATTTTCAATTTCAGACAGCAAATACTTCCAGAAAAACATGCTAAAAACAGGATTTTGACTAAGGTTTTAAGATGATTTTTTTTTATTGATCTGAGCTAGGTGAGTAGGATAGAATCCATGTCAGGAAAATTCTGGAGATGCCCATGTGGTCGGTTTCTTCATTGGATGCCTGTAACCTGCTAAACCTTGAAATCGGCTACGAAATTCACAACTAGTTGTGGAATTAGGCTATATTCCGCAGCTAAGTTGCAAAACCTTATTGAAATAGGATACAGTGTTTTGAGGACCACTACAAACCATAACCAGTCAATCCTGGACAGTTGAACCTATCAAAGCAGTCGGGTTTCATTTTTTATTTTTTTAATCAAGTGAAATGATGAAGTTTATTTTGTCTCCTCTTTTTTTCTTTTTCTTTTTCTTTTTATTTTTTATTTTTGACATAACAATTATTTTTCTGATCCTCCAAATCACACAAAGTGCAGGAGGAGAGCTTACTCAAGAATTATTAATTTTTAGATGTAAGAAATAAGGTATCCTAATTACACTTCCCCAGCAATGGCGCCAAAACCTTCGGGGACAAAATGTTTGGTCAATTTAGTGTGTCCTAAATTGCTACATTAATTGTCAATCTAGGATTCGTAAGCGGACGAAGTGTGGCACACTATATGTGAAAAATAACCTATTTCTTACTTTTGTCATTTTTGATTTTTATGTTGTTTTGAGGGTTTTTATCTTTGTTTATGGAATTCCTATTCCTAAGTTTCTAGTTGGCAAGTATGGTTATAAGTCTTAAGGTAATTATGTCCTTTATAAGGGTTCCCAAAACATAACACTTCAAAAGGTCTTAGAACATACTAGTGAAAAATAGCACTTGAATCAAGAATGAAAAGATGATGCTAATTAAAAAAGTAATTAATGAACTACTGATTATGAAACTATCATCTCTGCTGCTGTCTAAATACAAAAAATTGATTTAAGCTACTGCACTTAAGGAAATCAAAGATTGCAAAGAAAGTAAAACTAAAATCAAATTACATCATTCATATTTCAATCCCGCGCCAGTTAGTCTCGCTATGGCTTTCGGAGGCAACTGTCAATGAAATGAGCAATCCAATTATCTAATTGTAGAAAAGTAAACTAAAATCAAATTACAACATTCATATTTCAATCCCTCACTAGTTAGTCTCGCTCTGGCTTTCAGAGGTAACTGTCAATGAAATGAGCAATCCAATTATCTAATTGTAGAAAAGTAAATTAAAATCAATTCATAACATTCATATTTCAATCCCTCGCCAGTTAGTCTTGCTATGGCTTTCAGAGGTAACTATCAATGAAGTGAGCAAGTTGATTTCCAACTAACTTAACAAAGCAAATGAACAAAATTGAACTCAACAAAACAGAACTGGAATTAAAATAAACTAGGAAAGGAAAAATCAGCAGAGGATCAATTCCAGAGCACTAGTTATTATGAAAATTATATACAAATTCCCGAGTTGCCTACTCTATCCTGAAACATGAACACATTGATCAGTGTTAAACAGAGCTTGTAAAATCATGAAGAACAGTGAAATGTTAGAAATATATACACAAATGAATAGCTATAAAACATATGTAGTAAGAATAAAGAAACGATGCATAAAAGCTATACAACAACAATAGAAATGAAACCTTAGTGTGCAGGCCCTATGCACAACCTCGTCCAATAGGCTATCGATCCAAAATCATGTATACGCAAGCATGTAGAAGAAGGGATGCAAAATCCTTTTGGGAGATTTGCTCAATTTTATCAATATCCTCCATCTTTTCAAAATCAACGAACTCCACAACTTCCAAATCAAAATCCACAAATTTCATTGCCATTTCCGCAACAACGACCTTCTCAACAAACTCCAAATCCTCAACTCATGCTTCCATTTCAACAAAAGACAAATCAATTGCCCGCTCAACCATTTCCAAATCCTAACAATAAATATCCTTAGAATAATTACATGATAGAAGGACAACAATTTCCTACCTATACGATTATTCCTCTCAATGATGTACAACTCAGGTCTAGTAGAGTTTTAGAAAAGCCTTCGATAGATGTCCAAGAGCAAGATACCTCTAAGGAGGACTCTCTTAAAGTCAATAAGGGTTCTGAGGAAGCATCTCTTCAAAAATTAAACACTCGTAAAGAAAAAGAAAAGTCAACCCCCACAACTCCTATAGTTGAGCAACCTGCATCTTCATCCACACCTCCTTTCCCTGAAAGATTACAAATTGATAAAAGGGTGGAAAAACAAATCTTGTTGCCTAACTATGATTTTCTAGATGAATTAAAGAATTTCTATGTCAAGATCCCCTTACTACAAGCCATTAGGGACATTCATATTCTAGCAAAAATAATAAAGGAGTTGAGTCTCAAAATATCAGGAAGAAAACCAAGAGATACAAGAAGAATCCACCTGGTAGGAAAAATTGCAGATATCATGATGGGAAAGATTACCATGCAGAAGTATGTAGATCTAGGTAGTCCAATTGTCAAGACACATATAAATGGGATAGAAATTCCAAACACATTGATTGACTTAGCGGTTACGATCAACATGATGAATAGACAGACTATGGAACAACTTAAACTTCTTAATCTCCTCTTTACACCTACTTTAATGCAACTTGCAGATAGATCAATCATCAAACTAGATGGTGTATTAGAAGATATTTCAATCTCCTTAGATTCTCGGGAATATCCAGTAGATTTCATGATTTTGACTCCCAAGAGTAATGTAGGAGGGCATCCACTTATCTTAGGAAGACCTTGGCTAGCCACAACTGATGCCTTCATTAGTTGTAGATCTAGGGATATGTACATTTCTGATGGTAATTCAACAAAGAAATTCAATTTGTATCCTCCAGCAAAAGCAATTACAGAAGTACGGGACAATGAATGGGTCAATGATGAGGACACTATACAACCTATTTTTACCATTTCTGAAATTAGTGAGGATAGTCAAATTCTGAACACATTAGAAAATTTTGAGACATCTTCGGAATATGACCCCACACAATTTCAGTTGGATTCTGACATTGAATATTTATCATCAAGACAAATGTCTCTTTACTCTACAGAAGATTTCGGTAGTTCTACCATTGAGATTTTTCCAGGAAAAACATTGAATATCAACAAAAATTTGGAAAAGTCAGAATAGGAAGAGCTAACCAAAATTTTGCAAAAATATTCTACTGCATTTGCATGGGAGTATACTGATATGAAATGTATTGATCCTAAGACTTGCATCCATCTATCTGTATTGAGGAAAACAATAGACCAATCAGACAACCTCAGAGAAGGATGAATCCAAATCTTAGGGAGATAGTGAAAGAAGAGCTCCAAAAACTACTCAATGTAAGCTTCATTTATCCAACTTCAGATAGCCGATGGGTTTCTTCGTCAGTTATAGTATGTAAAAAGAATGGTAAATGGAGGGTATGCATTGATTATAGGGAATTGAATAAACCAAATTTGAAGGATCACTTTCGTTTGCCTTTTATCGATCAAGTATTAGATACATTAGCAGGCAAAAAGTACTTTTCATTTCTGGATGGTTTTAGTGGTTATAATCAAATTCAGGTAGCACCTGAGGATCAATATAAGACCACATTTACCTGTCCATGGGGAAATTTTTCCTATCGAGTGCTTCCTTTTGGATTATGTAATGCACCCACAACATTCCAAAGAGCAGTACTAGGAATTTTTTCTAATCTAATCCATGATTTTGTAGAGGTTTATATGGATGATTTTACAGTTTATGGTGACTCATTTGAAGAAGCATTAGAAAATTTGGAAAAAGTACTTGAAAATGTAAAGGAACAAACCTTTCATTATGCCATTAAGAATGCTTTATGATGTTTACTGAAGGTATTGTTTTAGGACATCATATTTCAGGGGATGGGATTAAAGTTGATAGATCAAAAGTTGAAGTCATCTCCAAGTTGCCTATTCCAAATTTTCAAAGAGATGTTAGAAGTTTTCTAGGATTTACTGGATACTATAGAAGATTTATAGAAAACTTCACTAAAATAGCATCTCCACTCTTCAAACTTCTTACAAAAGATTGTGAATTCAAATGGGATCCTGATTGTCAATCAACATTTGAAACTTTGAAAATAATGATATATGAAGCGCCTATCTTGAGAGGACCAAATTGGAAGCTCCCTTTCCATATTTCTACAGATGCTTCAGATACAGCTCTAGGAGCGGTGCTGGGTCAAAAAGATTTAGTCCCTTATGCCATTTACTATACCAGTAAAAATTTGACTCCCAATGAGTTGAACTATACTATGACTAAAAAAGAGTTCTTAGTTGTTGTTCATGCAATCAATAAGTTTATACATTATATAACATGCTCTAAAACTTTTATTCATATTGATCATTCTGTGATTAGATATCTAATGAGAAAACATGTTACTAATGGCAGAGTTATAAGATGGCTCCTACTTTTACAGGAATTCAATATTACTATGTTGGATAGACTAGGGAAACAAAATACAGTCGCTGATTTCTTGTCGAGGATTCAGAATAATAAATAAGATTCTCCTGTAGAGGATAAGTTTCCTGATTAATATTTATTTGCACTAACTACTAAGACCCCTTGGTATGCAGATATTGCTAACTATTTGGTTACAGGGAAACTACCTCCACATTTATTTCCTAGTGAAAGAAGAAAGATTATTCAGGAGAGTTCAAAATATTCATGGATTTCTAATGAATTGTTTAAAACAGGGCCAAATCTTATGATCAGAATATGTGTTAGCGAAGATGAAATGCCTGATATCCTCAAGGCATGTCATGATGAACCATGTGGCGGAAATTTTTTTGACAAAAGGACAACCTATAAAATCCTCTCTTTAGGATATTATTGGCCTTCCCTCTTAAAAGATGCAAAACAATATGTCAAAAGGTGCGACAGCTGCCAAAGAGTAGGGAAACCTACCCTTTCAAATGAAATTCCATTGGAACCACAGGTACTCATCGAACCCTTTGAAAAATGGGCTTTAGATTTCATTAGGCCTATTAATCTGCCATCTAAGCAAAAGAAGTATATATTGGTATGTATTGATTATGTCACTAAATGGGTAGAAGCCAGAGCATTATTTTCTGCTACTTAAAATTCAGTTATTAATTTTCTTTATGAGGATATTTTTACTCACTTTGGTGTTCCAAGAGAAATTGTGACAGATCAGGGAAGTCAATTCACATCCAATTTGGTGGAGAAGCTGATGGAAGAATACAAAATCAAGCACACAAGATCTACTCCTTACCATCCGCAAGAAAATGGTCTAGTGGAATCTACAATCAAAGTTCTTGAAAGTATCATCACCAAAACTATTCATCTACATAGAAGAGATTGGGTAGGAAGGCTTCCTGAAGCATTGTGGGCCTACAAAACTACATGGAGAAATACAACAGGACATTCTCCCTATGAACTTGTTTATGGGAAAGCAGTCTTGCTCCCCATTGAGCACCAAGTCAAAACCTTCAAGGTGGTAGTTCAGTTGGGGATGGATCTATCAGAAGCCCAAAAGCATAGAATGGAGCAGTTGAATGAGCTAGATGAGATCAGACAAGAAGTAATCCTAAGAACTGATCTAGTTCAATATCAAAGAGCTAAGTGGCATGAAAATTATATCAGAGAGAAAATGTTTGAAGAAGGAGACTAGGCATTGCTATTTGATTCCATGTTTAAAGACTTCAAAGGGAAATTTCAGACTCATTGGCTTTGGCCATATGAGATTGACAAAGTCTTTAGAAATGGAGAGGTAAGAATCAAAACCATTGATGAATTTCAAACTCCTCTTATTGTGAATGGTCACCGATTAAAGATCTACCATAATCCACTCTCAAAAGACGAATTTGTCAAGATCTTTCAAGATAATTTTGTAATAAGGTTGGTGAAGAAGAATCCTTCTTTTCCACCAGCCTAGCCTTTGTTCTTTTATGTTCTACAAAATAAATAAATAAATAAATATGTATAAGCCTAAAAACCAATCACTAATTGGTAGTCTTATACAGAAAATATAGGGTGAAAATTAGGAACTCCTGACGCCCTATATTTTCGAAAAAAAAAATCTCTCTCTTTCTCATTTTCATCCCATTCCACTCCATTTTCAGTCCACTCCACTTCATTTGATCCCACGCCATTTCATTCATTTCATTTCATTCCACCAATAAAAGTTTTTATGACCATTTTCATTCATTCAATCATGATTCATCCATTTCATTCAGTCATATAATCGTTGAGTCAGTTTCCGCAGCTAAATCTAGTTTCCGCAGCTGTAAACTGATTCCGCAGCTAGTTGTGTTTTCGTAGCTAGCACCCTATCATTCAACATTGGCAGTTAGATACTAAGCAAAAATAATAAAAATCAAATGTAGGTATGACCGAGGGCATATTATGAAGACATAGGGCACCTAAAGGCATCAACAAGAGGCAGCTGATCAAAGGTTATGGACAACAAGTGGCAAAAATTCTAAGGTATGAGTAAAAATTTATTTCAAATGGCATTCAAACACATTTTTGCATAGTTATTAAATCACAAGCTTCAATATATGCAATGATTGACGTGATAGCCTTCATAACCATTCCACTATATTCATCCACAAACCATGCATTTATTTTTCCAACGGCCTCATGATTAATCCTCGGATTTAACTCGTGTTTGGCTCCATTTCTACACTCCACCTGTAATTGTGGGACGTGGCCGATTTGATTACGGCTCTCCTCCACCGCATAAATTCAGCAGCCATTTCATGAATGTTTTTATGTCTACTCCATAGTCATCCATTTTAAAAATTTTATCGGATTCACTTCACTCCCCTACTATTTTATTGAAGCCACGGCTACATTACCACCTTGTTCACATAAGTTTCCGCTCTATTCCGTGAATTCACTTCCGCTGCCTATCCTCTGTTTTCCACTTACAGTCATTGGTTTTCTCCATAAACCCTGTCCACTCCTGCTAATCCAGTCATCTAACCTCTCCTAAACCCTTCTCACGCAGACGAATTGTTAGAACATAAGAAAAGAATGGGTCTGTTGTTGAGCATAGAACCAGAAGGGCCCAAGTTTATGGAGGGGTACCCGCAAGTAAAGAAAATATTGAAAAAGGCACGATGGCTTCGATTTATTCAAAAGTTTAGAGGCTATAATAAGGAGATCACAAAAGCTTTTGCGAGGTCTTTTAACGACCTGGAGGTGGAAATTGGGGACCTCAAGTTTACAGTGGCTGAGGCATCAATAGCAGCTGCTACAGAACTCCCTCAAGAGGGAGAATGTTGGTTCAAGAACAAGAGCTTTGACGAGAAGGCTTGGAGGGTTATCCTATGCAATCCAAGTATGGATGCAACTATATTTAAATAAGGAATTCCTATCCATGCTTTAGAAGAGAAGTGAGCCAGTTTACTGTTGATTATTCAAAAGTTCCTTACGTGTGAAGGCCATTTTGGAGCAATGTATATGTATCATACCCGACTGTTGGTGAACCTTTTAGAGAATCAAACCCTAAATATTCCTTAATTTTTATTTCTTAGCTTGAAAAAGATGTGCACAACCGTCGAAAAGAATATAAAGGATATAGAACCCCACTTGTATCATCGTGGGCTTGTGAAAATTTTAATTGAAGACCAATTGAAGAAAAAGAGGGATACCTGGGAATGGTTTTTGGTGAGAAATTATTTTCAAGATCCACCTGAAATTCCTAAGATTAGTACAGCAAGAAAGAGTAGGAAAATGGAAACTAGTGTGAGAATTCAACACCCTCCTATTAGCAGAACCAAATAAGTTAATCAAGAAGAGAGGCTAGAAAGAACCAAGGATAAAAAGCAAAGAAAATTGAAAGGGAAAATAAACATAGAGGATGTCTACCAATCACCAGAACCTTCCTTAGAAGAGGACCACCAAACACTGTCTAAAAGGATAACTCACCTTCAAGGACAATCAGCTGTAGCCAGGAAGAAAGGAAAAGAAAAATAGAGTATTGAGGAGGAGGCCACTAGCCCACAACATTTAAGAAGAAGCACCAGGATTAGAGGAAAGTGGAGGAAAGCACAAACAAAATGACCCCATTTTATTGACTTGGGAGGAGGAACACCGGAACAACCTCCAATTGGTCGTAGTCCACCTCATTCTCAGCCAAATATCGAAATCAGACCTCTAGATGTTGATATAAGTCCTTCTCGACCAGACTATCAAGTCAGTCCTCCTCAACAGGACTTTGGGGTGAGCCCAATGAAAACTTCACCCAAGATAGACACGAATTAGCAAGATATGTACGATTATGTAGAATCCTTGGAAAAGAGAGCCACAGGTACAAGCACTTCATCCATCCAGCCTCATCCAGCACAGGACACTCAAATCAAATCATTGAAACAGGAAAATTTTGAGTTAGAGGTCCTAAATAGACATAATAAACATGAAAATGAAGCATTAATGGAACAAAGCAAACTAGATAAGATCATTCATGACAATACTATGCTACATCTTGGGCTATGGCAGAAAAAGAATGGGAAATTGAAGAAAAAGTGTAGGAAGATAAGTAGAGCACTGATCAATCTCAAATCCAGATGCTTGATGAAGAAGCTCAGGATGTTAGCAGCACCAAGAAAGAGAAGAAGAGGGCTGGATGTACTTGTAGAATTTTCAGAGCATATGATTTGAAAGGGGGATAGTCAAAATTTTGGTTGCATCGGGACATGCAACACCTTCACAATGGGGGTATGTTGAACCCCGAACTTTCATCTTTCCTACACATTTTTCTAGCTTCTTTCCATTCACTTGAACCTCCTAAGCTATCAATATCATTGCATATTAGTCATAATAGAGCATTTAAAGTGGTTTTTTTGACTATGTCTTTGTGTTACTGTTTGAACTAGATTTTTTCTTATGAGCTGCAGAATCTTGTCACTTTTCGTAGATGGTTCAACTTTCCGTAGCCGTTTTTGTTAAACTACAGGTTATAGGTGTCACGAGATAAAGCAAGCCACATGGGAAAGTTGAAAATGACCTGGACATGGGTTAGGTCCCATTGGTCCAGTTGGATTCATCAAAGAAGGCTGTGGTCAACAATGGTCAAGCGGTGGTCAAACCAGAGAGTCCTATGGCAACAAGACTCCATTCTCAAGCACGTAAAGATTTTTGTGACCGTTTCTAGATATTTGGAAGCACGCTGACACCTGTAGGCTGACCATGATGTGGATCCAATAGCTGGTTTCAATAACATTGCATAATCTCGGTGACCATGATGCTAAATCCATGGACGTTTTTTTCACTTGTCCTCTGTTCACGTATTTTTCCAGAAAAAAAAGTTATGAAACCTTTGTTATAAATAACGTGTTCTGATACGCATGATAGTTAGTATTTTGAATGTAAGTTTTCTGTTAAGAACTCACTGTGCTGTGACATTAGTTCATTGTTGTAACTGTGTTTTGAGATATATATAAGAAGACTCTATTCTACATGCTTGCATATACGTGATTTTGGATTGATAGCCTATTGGCTGAGGTTGTGTGGAGGGCCCCTGCACACTGAGGTTTCCATTCTATTGTTGTTGTATAGCCTTTATGCATCTTTTCTTTATTCTCATTGCATATGTTTTATAGCTATTCATTTATGTATCTATTTCTAACATTTCACTATTGTTCATGATTTTACAAGCTTTGTTTAACGCTGATCAATGTGTTCATGTTTCAGGATAGAGTAGGTAGCCTGGGCATTTGTATATAATTTTCATAATAACTAGTTATATGGAATTGATCCTCTGCTGATTTTACTTTTCCTAGTTTCTTTTAATTCCAGTTCTATTTTGTTGAGTTCAGTTTTGTTCATTTGCTTTGTTAAGTTAGTTAGAAATCAACTTTCTCATTTCATTGACAGTTACCTCCGAAAGCCATAGCAAGACTAACTGGCGAGGGAGTGAGATATGAATGTTGTGAATTGATTTTAGTTTACTTTTCTGTAATTAGATAATTGGATTGCTCATCTCATTGACAGTTACCTCTGAAAGCCATAGCAAGACTAACTGGCAGGGGATTGAAATATGAATGTTGTGAATTGATTTTAGTTTACTTTTCTGCAATTAGATAATTAGATTTCTAATTTCATTGATAGTTACCTCTGAAAGCCATGGCGAGACTAACTAGAGAGGGATTGAAATATGAATGATGTAATTTGATTTTAGTTTTAGTTTCTTTGCAATCTTTGATTTCCTTGAGCACAATAGCTTAAATCAATTTTATGTATTTAGACAGCAGCAAAGATGATAGTTTCATAATCAGTAGTTCATTAATTACTTGTTTTAATTAGCAGCATCTTTTCATTCTTGATTCAAGTGCTATTTTTCACTAGTATGTTCTAAGACATTCTGAAGTGTTAAGTATCGGGAACCCTTATAAAGGACATAATTTCCTTAAAATTATAACCATACTTGCCTTCTAGAAATTTAGGAATAGGAATTCCATAAACAAAGATAAAAACCCTCAAAACAACATGAAAATAAAAAACGACAAAAGTAAGAAATAGGTTTTCTTGCACATATAGTGCGCCACACTTCGTTAGCTTACGAATCTCGAATTGACAATTAATGTAGCAATTCAGGACACATTAAATTGATCAAAAAATAGTTTATAAGGGGAGAGTTGGCATCTATAAACTCTAATTTCAATGTGACTCTGGTACAGATACCATTCTCGCACATTGTTGTTCTTAGCCAAATATAACACCCTTTTTATTTCTTGGCTGATTCTAAGCTAAGTGGTATTGGTTAGCATGTTCATGACTGGATGGACGAATGAGTCAATGAAGTCATTATAGGTGAATGTTGTGGAGTATTTCTGGATCAAAGGTGTCCAAAAAATAACTAACCTCTCTTTCCCCTTGGGATCCAAATTCTAGATGCTGATAGGGAATTTTTTTGCTTGATAATACAAAAGCATGTGAAATAACACTGAATAGTACTTGAAAACTCTTTCAGATGGCAGTCTGGTGAGTTGTTCATGCATCGTATCTACAATGAACTGAGCATAGTTGTACATGATAATAGGAGGCTTACCTAGGGTGAAGATGGAGAGAAAGGCCAGGATAACCTCATCCACATGCTCATCTGAGGTGTATCCTAGGATGCAAGAGAGCATGGTGATTATTTTTCTGCCTCTCTGAAAAAGTGGTGGCAACATAAGGTGGACTGTTTGTGGGAGTATGGCGGTCTTCTATGATGAAGGTCTGGAAAATTTGTGCTATTTTAGCGAGGTCTAATTTTACATAAAGGTCTAGCAAGTCACCAATACATAGTGGGGTTTCATTTGGGCTTAGTTGGACCTGCAACATTTGTTTGATCGATTCTACAGTGATGGTGAATAACAACTGTTGGTTTGGGGCAACAATAGCCCTTTGGCTAGGTATATAGCAAACATGAAAAAAATGTATGATATCAGGGAATGGGTGGACTTCTAGGAATAAATAGTTGGGTAAATTGAATTCCCAAAGGTAGATGTCATCATTTTGGTTTAGGAATCTATCCTTACTCTAGCAGTGGAGCTTCAGGAGGTAGGCTAGTGAAGCAGTGTCCTTTATTTGAAAATCCCTATCTACTAATGCCAAATGGTCAATGCCCAGGTGAGGGGTTGACAGGGGTGTCATGTCCAGAGAGGTCTGGGAAGCCATATCTAGGAGTAGAGGTATGAATTAGGCTTGTAATTGTTGCAGAAGTAAGGTTTGGAAGCTCTAGTTTAGTGGGAGGGTAATTACAGTCTGAAAAAGAGGGGTTTTGGGTAGACAAGTGAACTACCATTCAATTTAGGCAAATATATTGATTAATTTCATTAATTAATCTTTTAATTTGACTGTACACTTTCAAATTAAAGAATTTTTTTGGTTTTCCCAAAAATACCTGGAATTTGGTGGTATGGACTACAAATTGGTTTCAATGGCGAATGTAGAGGGTATGGTGGTCTCAGTTGTGAACTGGATGCTCGAATTGGGTGTCTAGAGATTCTTCAGGTGGTGGATGGTGGGAAATTTTGGTTGCAGAGGCTCGGGGTGTTGCAGAAGGGCTTGAGCAACATTCACAGTGAAAACGAGCAAAAAGGGTGAAATGGGGCTTCTCTGGCCTTTTAACCCGCAATGGTTACATTTTGGTGTGGAATTTACAAATGAATAGTGGATGGTTTTTGGTGTTGGTGGAGAGGCGGCTTTTAGGGCCATCACACTGCTTTTGGAGGGCAGGAGGTATTTCCTTGCGAGCACGCGATCTAACCTAGGGTTTCCACGTACCGGAACAATGCCCAGGCAAAACCACAAATCTTGCATGCTCTTGGGGTGCTAATGATCAGACGGTGAATGTGCGCGATATGGATGTGCACTGTCAGATTTGGGGGTGGGAGATCGGACGACAGTCATGTGTTTGAGATGCACGAAAGGAATCAGGACTGGGATTTGTGGGACCTGGGATTTTAATTACAAATAATTGTAATTAATTAATATATAAAGTCAGGATTAAATAAAGCGCAGGTTTAGTGGAGTGGGACGAGGGGTTATTTTGGCGGGGTCTTTTAACTGCACCAAGGGTTAGTGGGTTAAAAGGGTTTATCGGGGAAATATGAAGTGGGGATTTAGTTAACTTATTTAGGGGGGATAAAAACATAGGATAAGGGGGTTCTTATGGGTTTTGAAGGGAAATAGCGAAATTAATAAGGGGTGATGGTAACATTTGCAATGGGGAATGGGTTTCACACTAGGGAAAAGGGATTTTGAGTAAGAGGGTGAGTTTTGCAAGGTAATTTACTGGGAAATGTGTGAAACCAAGGGGTCAGGGTCAAAATGAAGGGAAAAGGGGTATTTAATAAGAAATGATGAGATAATGTGGAAATTAGTAAGTAAGTATGTGGGGGTGAAATGAAATTCTCTTGCACATGAAACATAGGATTAAGCATGATAAATGTACTTTTGATTTAACAACCTTTTACATTTACAACCTTTCTTCTACCTACCCTTTATTTATCCTAACATTTTTTCTTCACATTATTGGGTGCATTTGAGCTTGTAGACACTTTATTTTCTTTTCTTTTGACAAGCAAACTATGTAATTCAAACCTTATAACTTCCAATGGCTCTGATTAAGCTGATGAGGACATTTTTATTCCCTACCTAACTATTGATTTGCCAAGGTTAAATAGTTTGTCTAGATCTTTTTTCTTTATCTATCAAGATAAAATTTAGAACATGAATGGGTCAATATTAAGCTGTTTGGCCATCATGGATTGTGACATTTGTAACAAGTTGCACACAACCTTATTTTGCATAGTAAAGTAAAAGGTAGTGGCATTTGAATTTGCACACTTTCATGATTTGTTTTATTTCTTTTTTTGGGGTTCATATTTTTCACTTTTTGATATTTTTTTCTTCTTTTTTGTCCTTTGATTATTCTTTTAGGACATACCCTATTTACATCTGTTAATTTTTTAATATGGAAAACATTTTGAAGAAAGAAAAAATATGTACAATATTACAAGAGTAACCATAGCCAATTCAAAATTAAGAATCATACTATTATAGGACCGTAACAGTGGCTCCACATGGGGATGGCATTTTCTGGTGAAATGTCAAGAACATTAAGATCAATAGCCTTTGAAACTGTGACTGAATTTTCCTTGTAAACTGTTCTTATGTGATTCTACTTGATTGATACTTATGATGGTGAACCCTTCAAAGCTCAGGGCCTTCTCTCCGAGCTTCAACATCAAAAGATTACCATCCAATCCAATGTAAACTATGCACTATTATATAGAGTGAGCAAAGTAAAGTGAATTATTGTTAATCTATGGAAATGTAATGCTTCAACATTCTACCATTGATAGGTCCTCCTAGTAGATCTATCCCATCTAACTCTCTTAAGAAGAATTCATTGTTACCTCTGTAACCATAAATGACATAAGGGCCTTGGCACAGAAAATCAAATTTGCCATGGTTTCCCTTATCTTCCCTTCTTGAATCCCATTTAATTACTTTGTCACCTATGTAAAAATCATCATCTTTAGTCTTTTTATCAAAAATATTTTTGATTTTATCCTGGATTACTAGTGATTTGACGTAGACTTCTTCTCTGGATTGCTGCAAGTGTATTGTTTAATTTATCCTCCTCTGGATATCATTTGGTTCTACCTACAACTCCTAGATGATCTTCATCACTGGCACTCCTAAAGAGGATGGGAAAACAACATCCATTCCATACACTAACTGATAAGGAGATATACCAGTGGACTTTTTAGTAGTCAGTCTGTATGCCCACAAGGCATTGACCAACTTTTTGTTCCATGTCTTTTTGTTGACTTCTAGTAATTTCTTAATGATATTGACAATGGTCTTGTTACAAGATTCTGCAAATCCATTACTTTGAGGGTAATAGGTAGTGGAGTGGCCAAGGGTGATGTGTTATTTGTTTCAAAAGTCTATCATTTTCTTGGATGTAAATGTAGCTGCATTATTAGTAATGAGCTTTTGGTCGCATCCAAATCTTGATAGGATATTATTTTCAAGGAATTAGATAATGACATAATTTGTATCTTGGCTATAAGGGATGGATTCTATCCATTTGGTAAAGTAATCAATGGCTATCAAAATCCATTTATGCTCGGTTGAGGAGGCTGGGTAAATTTCTCCAATGAAGTTTAAGCCCCATTGTTGAAATGACACATATGTGGAGATGGGTTTGAGAGGTAAATGTAAAAGATTTCTTTTTCCCTGAAATATCTAACATTTATGATAGGAGGTCACATGTTTCTTAACATCTACAAAAAGAGTGGGCCAGTAAAAACCAACCCTCAGAATTTTGTTAGTAGTAGTCTTCGAATACAAGTGTCCTCCACAACTGCTGCATGAAATTCTTGCAAAATTTTATTAGATTCATCTTTCAGTAAATATTTTAATAGAATACCACCATTATCTTCGCAAAATAAAGCATTATCTATGATACAATATCTCATTGATTTCATTTCAAAAATATAGCTTTAGTTATAGATAAACCAGGAGGAGCTTGTAAGTTAAGTAAGACAAATATGATATTTGCATACCAAGGTGAATCTATAAAAGGTTCATTGATCTATGGAGTCATCTTCTCTTCCTGATCATCAAGGGCACCAATGAAATTTATATCTATGGCTTGAAAGTTTGATTCAACCATGAGTTTGGCTAAACATTGGCCCTTTATGAATTTTGTAGGCTTTATTTCTATGTCATATTCCAAAATAGTGGCAATCCATTTACCTCTCTTCCCTTTAGGCCCATTTTGTGTCAAAATGTCCTTTACTACTGAATTTGGAACATAACTAATGATGTGTGAATACAAGATGTATACTCTAAAATATTTAATAGTATTCACTAATGCTCATGCCTATTTTTCCATTATGTTTATTTTAGTGATGCATCTCTTAAATATTTACTGAAAAATGAAATGGGTTGTTCATATCCTGGATCATTCTTTTCCAACAAGACTGCTACAATAGTATGTTCTGAAGCAAAGGAAAAAATTATAAAATCATTTTAAAAGTCAGGACTTATAAAGATTGGAGTTTTGGTAAGGGCTTGTTTTATGGCCTCAAAACATTGTTTACCTTCCACTGTCCATTTAAGTGTTGAATCTTTTCTTAACATGTTATTTAGTTATCTAATCAATTCTACTAAATTTGAAATGAATCTCCTAAGAAAATTTATTTTGCCTAGAAATAACTATAATTCCTTGATGTTTCTAGGATGAGTGATGGTCAATATTGCCTCTATTCTAGCAGGATCTATTATAATTACATCTTTGGATATTATATGTCCCAAGAGTTTACGTTCTTATAGACGAAAGAGGGTCTTTTTGGGATTTAAGGAAATACCAAAATTTCTGTATTTAATGAAAACTCTTCTCAGGTGATCTAGATGTTCATTATTAGATTTAGAAAAGATTGTGATGTCATCTTGGTAAACAACTACGAAGTCATGGATTTCTTTAGCAAAATCTATATCCATATCTCTTTGAAATGTTGGTCCTGCATTCATTAATCAAAAATAAATTTTAAAATACATGACAGTACCCCAAAGAGTAGTAAATGCATTTTTTGCCTGGTCCTTTGGTCAAATTAAGATTTGGTTATATCCAGAAAATCCATCAAGCAATGAAATTTTGGATGAACCTACTACCCTCTGAAGAATATGGTCCATTTTTGGGAGAAGATAGCTATCATTTAATGAGACTTTGTTTAAATTTCTGAAATCAACATAGAGCCTAATTTCTCTTGTCTTTTTCTTATTAGTGACTAAGTTTGAGACCCAATCTGAATAGCTAATGGGAGCTCTGATTTTGGCATCATACATTATCTTTACTTCTCAAAAGATAGCGTAAAAACTGGATTAATTCTCCTAAGTTTATACTTAAAAGGTTTATGATCTTCTTTGATAGGTATTGTGTGTTGAATTATGCTGGTGTCATAAGACTTCAGGTCTTCATAACTCCATGCAAATGCATCTTGAAACTCTTTAAACATATTTATGTATTTAACCTTTTCATCTAGAGGTAAGGATTTTGATAATTTAATGATTTTAGGGTTTTCTTCATTTCCTATGTTACATTCTTTTATATTTTCTCTTAACGGATCCATTTTTGGTTTCCTAGCTACATAATTCGAATCAAACAAATCTTCTAAGGGGACTAATCCCTTAGGCAAAAAATTATTTTTAAGATTTAGAATTTTAGGATCATCATTCATTATCTCTTCTATTTCTACATTTTCTAAGTTATCTGCTTCTAATTTAGTGAAATTAGTGGTTTTACCTATATCTAAAATATTTACATCTATCCCACTATCTATGTCATTGTCTATTGTACAATCTATATCTAAATTAAAATTTTGAGCTCACCTTCAGCACTCATGAAGTCCTAAATTTGTGAATCTTGTGAGGAAATCTGCCAATATTTCAAATTGTCAGGTATGACAAGCCTATGTCTCACTTCTGTAGTGTACTGGTGGTTGGGCTGAAAATGTAGTTTGTAGGTACTAGTAGAAGTGGCCAGATTGTGGGCTTGCATACTCCTTTTCCTAGGAATGGCACCAAACTCTATTTCCAGAAGGTCTTTGATCAAATCTAGGACAACCTCTCTATATTGGCTCAGTTTGAGATTATTTACAGAGTATGATCCTTTGATTTGTTTAATAATCAATCATGAGTTTCCCATTATAGAAACTCTCTTGGCTCCAACTTTTCTAACCATTTGTAATCCTAGTATTAGAGCTTCATATTCTACCATGTTATTTGTGCATTTAAAATTTAACCTAAATGCATGACCTTCAGAATGATTATTCTCCATGTTGTGAATCCACACTCCCGCACTTGATCCTACTATGTTCACAAATCCATAAAAATCTAAATTTCATAATGATTCATGAAAAATGTTTTCACTCTCGGGTGTTTTGTATTTCTGTTCTACAGCTATGATTTCCTTTTCATCATGGTCTGAATTGTACAAGATGAAAGAGTCCATATCAGAATGCATGGAGTATATAGTGAACTTCTATGACTTTTCTGCCTACTCACCATGTATTTCATTAATGTCTCTCTGTAAAGTTTTCTTTGTTGACCAAAAATAGAGGTGGTGGCATATGACATATATAATTGTAAAGTCCCCTGCAATTTTTCTCCCCTAAGCGAGATAATAGCATTCCATATTTGGGTGGGATCTCAACAACTACCATGTCCATCACAATACTCTTTGTTGGGCACTGTACTAGAGTCACACATAAAACCTTGATCAGGACAAGGCATTTAACTTGGCTAGATTTAAAGGAAAATAGGTCCTTATATAGTTTTGGTGATATCTAAGTTTAGTCTCTCCATGATTGCCTTTAGCATTAAGTTATGGGATGCCCCTGAGTCTAGCATAGAATTATGTAATATTTTGTCATGAATGTTCAAACTAATGTAGAAAGGAGGGATACTGCCTTGTTGATGGGTGCCAATTACTTGAAGGCCAAACAATAACTCAGGATGATCATTATTTAGATTCACAACATCCTCCCCTTCACCTATATTCAGTGTTTGAGTGATTTGTGATCTATATGATTCAATTTTCACTAACTCAGTCAAAGGGACTGATATTTTCAATTTTTCTTTCTCAATTTTAATGTTGAAAGGCAATTGAGTTTTGCTTGATTGGTTGAGATATTCCTTAGAGAATGTGGTCTGTGTGTTTTTATCTTGTTTTTAAGTGTTAGGCACTTCGGTCTGTGTTTCCTCAATTTTGTTTTTAATTCTCTTGTTTGGAATGTTTTGAATAACTGTTTTAGTTTGAGTTTCAGATGAAGTTATATCTACAAATTTTGGGCTAGAAGTCTCCTAAGTTCCCCTAGGGAGGATTTGCAGGATTTTGGTTACAGGAGCTTTTGCTATTTTTTTAGTGTTGTTCTGGATTGATCTCTTATTGGGAGTTTCATTATTATTTTTACTTATTAGGCTATAGTATTTGTGAACCTAATATATGGTAGATTCATAGCCCTGTTTAAAGTTGAGGGAGTCCCCAAATTCTAATTACAATTGTTGCATCATGTACAATTCATGTTCTTCCTGAGTAAGAAAAACAAAATCTTCATTTTTTATTCCTAATAAATTTATCTAGGTGTCATCCTCTCCTTCATGGCTTTGCGAACCCTCAACATATTTTTCTTCGAAGGGTGGTCTAATTTGTTGATCTGGTATTGCATTCTTTCTAGTGTTAAGATTCTTCCTGAAGTTGGGGTTTCTTATTGGGGGTGGCTATTGGTTCTCCCATTGAGTTTTTCTTTCCATGTTTTCTAATCTATCCATTATTTTTTCTACACTCTTTCCTAAACTATCTATTTTACCATCAGAAGTGGAAGTTTCCTCTTTAATGACAACTCCCTTTTCATTTCTCATTTTAGGTTTTTTAGCTAATAGATTGGCTTCTACACTAACAACATTACTTTGCATTTTCTCCAATGTTTCAGAGTTTATTTCCCTTCACTGGTATGACATATCAGTGTCAAAACCATAAGGAAATTTGATTAATGCTAGGTCTGGTGGAGGCTTAATATTAGTAGGGATTGCATTGTAGATGCTATTGAACCTAGTACAATAATGTTGAACAGACTCATTAGGAGCTCTTCTAATGTTATCATATTTAGATAGTATCTGCAGAGGATTTTTTTTCTCTCCCATCTATCAATAAACAATCTATGAAAAGCAACTAAGTATGCAATATGATTAGCGGTTAAATCATTGAACCATTTCTTAACATCCCTGGTTAATGTTTGGGCAAAAAACCTCAATTGGACATCAGATTCATCAATCTCATGCAACTCAAAATATTCAGTTATTTTTTTCACATGATGTTGGGTAGTATATTGACCAGTAGCATCAAACAAAAAGATTTTTCTTTGATAATCTTGGGTTATGGCATGGACTTGTGCTGGTAAAACCAAGGTGCATATCTGTCTACCATGGCTGAGATTCTGGCTTGACTAGTGGGTAAAGTTCTGGTACTTGAGGTAGGGGTTCAAATAGATGGAGATGAACTAGATGAGGATGAGGAGTTTGGTTGGATAGGAAGTTGATGAATGACTGGTTTAAGGGAATGGAATGTGGTGGATACAATTGGTGAGGTGGTAGTAAATGAAGGTGTATTTATAGTATTTGAAGATTGTGTAGAAATTTCAGAGGCAATAGTAGTGAGGGTAGCTACTTCAAATGATTGTTGAAGGTAAGCATCATCTATATGGCTTATCAATGTGGAGTTCAAAGCTTCTAACATGTCAAAAGTATCCAATACAAATTTATCTAAATCTGGATGTATAGGAACCTTTTTTATTTAATGAGTTGAATAAAATTAGGCTCTAACACAGTTTCATGAATTGCATTCCCTGATTTAGTTCTAAATAATGAGAGATCAAATGAAAAATCAAATGGAATTTCCTCTAAAGTTGATAATTCCTCGGGGAGTGAAATTGCTTTAACTAACTGGCTACTACTTGCTTGAGTTTCTACCTTTTTTAGTTTTATTAAAATCCTATCTGGGTCGTCAACTATGGTAGTAGGGTTTGGATCTGGATTTGCCTAGGTATAGTGAGTCTTCTTGGGAGCCAAAATATTAACTTTTTAATTGTTTTTATGAAAACGTTTTTAACAAAACTCAAAGAATGACCTTAAGGGGCACAAGATAAAATGTAAGGTTTCCTTAAAGTTTTATTACATTTAGGATCGAAGTCCCCAATATGGTCACCAATATGTTATCACACGAATATTTCTCTAGTGTTAGAGAAAAAAATGATTAGAGGTAACCACAAACAAACTTTGGAGATTAGGATCTAGCCTTCCTAATTCTCAAGGAGGGCTCTCTCTTTTTTATTTAACATTGTTTAGTTATTTGATTTTAGTCTAGTTATGATTGTACTTGGGTTTTGATTTATATTTGGTGGTCGGATCACTTACTTAGATGAAAAGAGGGGTGTCTTTTACCATCGGGCTATGGGGTCAAATGTCAGGCAAACATGACTGGATCAAGTTCTACAGACATTGTCTACTAGGAAAGATAGTAGAGTTGCCTCAGATCTCAAGGCTGGATGGTGAAGTGATTTTCAATCGGGTCCAAAGAGATATTAAGGGTTCCTTAGTCCAGATTATGAAGAAAGTGAAAGAGGTCAGCCAGGATGGGAGAGAAATTAAGGATTCTAAGATCTAGATATTAGAAGAAAACATGTAAATGATTAACTGTTGAAAACAAAGTGTAGTTAAACAAATTTTGAGATAAATTTCCAGTTAATTCATTCAACTTTAGATAACATCTAAGTTTGTGAAAAACATAAGAGAATAAGAAATTGACAAAGAAAATACTTCATTGTAATAGCTAGACATGAATCCTGTAATGCAATCTCTTTATTACTTGCTCCAATCTACTGACTTGAAAATTGGTACAATAACCCTTAGGTTTATGATAAAAATAAATTTAAAAATGTATAGAAATCCACACTCAATACATCAAATTATGAAATATTCATAAAAAAATAATTTACAAAATATCCCAAACTATTTCGGGAATTAATCTAGGAGAAAGAAAAATATTCATGCAAGAAGATAGAGACATCTATTGAATTGTTGTTTGTTGTCCATGTTTATTAGGTTGTGTTGTATTTAATCTTTGATATTTTACCTTTAAATCTTTGCTTTATTGTTTGGTCTTCACACTGGATGTTCTACTTATTCTAGCCTTTCAGCTAATACACTTTCATATGATACACTTTGACCTGGCTAACCTATCATTATCCTTTTATTATGCCTTTTTACTCTTACTGTATATTTTTACCTTTTGAATTTCTACAGTAAGTCATTTAATTTCTCCCATGTTTCAGCATCTAGTAACTTGATATTCAACGTCTTCCTCTGTATACTTGGTAAAAGTAGGCTTATTCACCAAAAGGTGTTTTACCTCATGCTGGAGGTAAAACAAATTCTCAAAAGTTTGGCACAAGACCTTGCCAGTAGGTATGCCCTTCATGGATGAAGTATTCACTTGATCTCTAGCCACTTCTCTTATTTTTCTATTGTAGTCCTCCTGTGTCATCAACTTATCGTTTATTACCAAGGGATTTGGGAAACCCTTTTGCCTCAAAATTTTAAATTTAACCATGAATCTATCAATGGCCAGTTGCATGGTTTGGCACTTAGCTTTTAGGTTTAACATTAAATTCCTCTTAGTGAGGGCCCTTTTCACTTCCAAAATTGTACCTATTCTGTCAGGTATCTCTAATTCTTGCAACTCATACTTGTTTTTGGAGTTGAGGAAGTGAATGATCCTTGTAGTTTCCTCTGGCATGTCTCCAAGTTATACTTTTACTCTCTATATGGCTTCTATAGTTTGTTTTATCAAATCAATATTCTCAAAAATTACTTGGATGGATGGCTAAATATCATTGATAGAGTCAATGATATTGGCCCACAATTGTTCTTTAGCCTGTCCAAGGGGTTCCTTCAATGTAATTTCCTTCTCCAGGATTTTTATTCTTTCATTCATCCTGGTTGGTTTCTGCACTTCTTCCTTGTGCATAATTTGGGCAAGCTTGTAGTCAGTTTCCAAAGTGGTCACCTTCTCCTTGAGCTTGTTCATTTCAGTGGTCTCAATGGACATGTCTTCCAGTGCTTTGACCAACTTGCTTGCGTCATCACCTTTAGACCTTGTTATAGTAGGCCCTGTTGCTGATGTAGATGGTGTAGAAGCTAGCAGTGTTGTAGCCATTGATGCTGTGGGAGCTAAGGATGCCATCGAAGCGGAAGGTACTGCCATAGTTACTGTTGGGATAACAGTGGCAGGGACAGTCTCTATACTAGGTTGTTTTAACTGTATCAAGCTATCCAATTCCTTTTCCATCTCCTTTAGCTGATCATTCAACTGAAGCACCAGGTCCATCATCTCCTCATGATTTGTTTGGCTTTCTAGGACATTTTTTGTTTGTGGGTGTTCTAAATGAGGCAACTTTAATTATCATTTGCACTAGACGTTGCAAAGAAAATGTCGTAAGGCAATATATAACATATAACACTATGTAAGGCAATCGATAGCAATCGATAGCATATAACACTAATTAATGCTTCTTTGACAATTGTTGAAGAACAAAAGAAAAGGTTCAACAAAAGACAAAGACCATGCTACATGCAATACATGCTTCCTAGCCTTACAAATTATGAGTCATATGTCATATAATATTAATTAATGCTTCTAGCATATCACACTAATTAATGTTTCTTTGACAATTGTTGAAAGACAAAAAAAGAGATAAAAGAAAGGAAGGACCATGCTATAATGAAAACAAATTAATGCTTCTTTGTTCCATGTTGAAAGACAAAAGACAAAGATAAAGAAAAGGCAAGCACCATGGCAAGAGCTAACCAGTGTGCTATCAGGCCTTTAATACACCCGATAGCGGCCTCACCATACATACATGCCCATGCCATCCATCATTTCTCCGGGAGCTTGACAGACAATTTTTTTCGAGAACGGGTGACCCACCACCTCTGAGATGGCACCCACTATGCTGGAAACCAACACCCCCGCAATTTCAAATGATCCCTGGGGCAAAACATTCATTTTCTCCATTCGCACAACCGAAACAGGTCCTCTACAACCCTCTCGAGCATTCGTTTCTCCTGTTCACGGTGCTCGCTCACCTCGCAGGTCCGCTCGCGATGTTGAATCCCAGCAAGCTGTGCCCCAGGTGTAAGGTAAATTATACTCTCTGAATAATGACATCCACCATTTTGGCGGGCACCCGGAAGGCCCATGCATACAAATCCCACCGTGTGCTTCTATAAATTGTCTGCATTGGCAGCTCCCATCATCTGGCAGAACAGATACATTCAAAGTCTTCATTTGGGTGCAGGTTCGAGCGATGTTGAAGGTGTTTTCCCATGGCATCGTAATCAGTTACCAGATTTATAACGAACCGCTTAGCCATTCAGACATCTTCAATAGCTTTTAGGACGTGGTTTAATGGTTAATGGTTAAGTAGGGAGGTCCAATCTCAAACAAAATTATATATATTTGAAAATTGCTCCAAACGCGGTCCAATCTCAAGAAAAACTATATATATCTGAAAACTACTCCAAACACAATATTTTTAGTTGAAAAAAATACAATAAACCACCACCATTACAATTGCAAACTCAAGCTCCTGCATCTAATGTGCTTGATTGTGTACTACCCACTTAGCCATGGAGGCCATGAAAATCAGATAATCCTAAACCACTGCCATTGCAAGCTTCCTGCATCCATTGTGCCTGCTAGTGCACTTTGCCAGGTGCATAGCTTATTTGGGCTTTTCATTGGGGTGAGATTTTGAGTACAAATATATTCAATTCTGTGAGAGGAATTTGGTGCACATTAATTTTCACATGCTTTCTAGGAAGGATGACCATGGAAAAATCCAAGGGTGCCAACCAGTGGAGCATTGATGTAAGTAGTAGGCTCAGACTGCCTGAAGTATGTTGCCACATTTTCTTTATCCTCCTTTTCAACTGAAAACATTTTCCAATGCTCCTTTGGTGTGGTGCCATTGCTTTCTGCAATAAATGAATTATACCTTGCTATTTTAGCAACAAAAAATATGAATGCAAGTGAATCTCATTTTCGTGTCAAATCAACAACCTTTTTCTCGAACTTCTTGTTCCTACTTGCTGAAAGAAAATTGTGTTTTTTGTTATCAACCTTCAATATTTCTTTCATGTCTTCTCTTGCATTATTATGGCGATCTGGGCTCTATGTCAAATGAAGTGACTAGACTGTCATAAGATTAGGCTAGTAATGCAAGCAAGGTGATGACTGCATGTACATTTTGAATTGGTTCCTCAACAGGTGCTAGCATCTCTAACAATTTTTTGAAGTGATTGATGTTGTTGGCCACATCTTATGTTGTCATATTTATTTGTGAAAACTTCCTCAGCTATATCTTAGGATGACAGCTTGATATTCATAAATGTTAAACAACTTGAATTTCAATTGATTGTTGTGTTTGGCTACATATTAGGAGCCTCCTCTTTATTTGGTGAAGTTCCCTCAGACAAATCTCACAGTTACAGCTTTATTTTTAGACACGTGTGCCCCATTTTTCTTTTGGTGTTTTGGCACTGCTGATGTGAGTCATTTGATCATTAATGCTCAAAATGCTACAAGTAAGAGTCCTGTGATTATTAGTTTCCCATCTGTTGATTCTTGTAGTTCATATGGTATGTTTGACTTCATCTTCTTCCAGAATGCTAATTGATCTTGTTCAATAATGGAATTCCCATTTGCAGCTTCTAGATGAAATCCCATGTTGCTAAATTTTACAACCAGGTCTATTTTAGACAAAGAAGAAAGTCAAGCTAGCTACAGCCATGGTTCCGGTGTACTTTGAGACTTCTAATTTGCATTGGTGCTTGTTGTATTGCTTGTTCTTTTTCAAATAGGTAACCAACCTGAAAATTAAAGTCTAGCCTTCCTTATCAATAGACCATTGGCTTTGGTATCAGATATTGGAAAAAATTCCAGCGATCAAAGAGAGATATTGAGCTTATGTTTGCAACACTAGAGTGCTCAGCAATTGGAATCAAATTTATTGATTAAGGCATGAATGTACAACAAATAAAAGACATACCATCCACTAAAATATTTAATTTTAGCAGAAAGAATGATGTATTCATAGTGGAAAAATATTAGAGAGTAAAATATACGATAGAGAATTGCAGTGCTTTGGAAATAAAATGCATGAGCCAACCTTACATTATCTGGAATTCTCCCACACTTACAGAGTGTGACTACAATCTATCTATTCAAGTTGTTGCCTGATTATCCTGCTATGTTCTCTGTTGCATTCTCCTCTGTCTGTCTTTTTTTGTGACAATTTTTGTTGCCTCATTATATATTTTTTTATTATTTACTTAAATGTATTCAATACTTCTCTATAGATAAAGGCTAAAATGATTTTTTCTTCCTAAAGGGCTATTCATAAAGCAAGGGTCATTTAACCTTCCTAAACTACTATTCAGCTGTCCTTACATAGACAGTAAGACAAAACCTTGCTTTCTAGGAGATGCAGGTCCAGACGATATGTGAATATTAATAAAAAATATAACATTCAGTATATTTATCTTATATGTTTTAGTTGATGTATTTCCTACATTTGCTATCCCTGATAAACATGATTAGTTGTTTGCCTCTTGTTAGAAAGGGGTAATTCAGGGATAATTGTTGCACAAGGCCTTGGGCTAACTTGGAATGTGTGTTACTTAATTTAAAATTTTGTTGTTTTTAACTCAATGTAGCTTAGTTTTAATGCCACCTGATTCAAGAAAAAAACGAAGTTGGATAAATAAGATTAGAGTGTATTGTCTGAAGATCCAAGGCTCAAATTATTTGTTGAAGCCTGAATTTTATATTACCATGTATTCACTAAAAATCTAGAAATATATGGTAGTATTTTTTTTCCTTCAGCTTTACTGTGTTATCAAAAAGCCCTATTTCTTTTTAACTTGTATGGATGTCTGGGGCTTGGCATGGTTTTTCGCTGGATGTTTACACAGCAGCTGTGTGAAAGCAAAACACTCTTCTGCTTTATATTTGTTGTAACTTATTTTATGCTGCATCTATAGGCTGCAATAGTCAGTGCACAAAAAATTTGGAAGCAAGTCAATTATTTACATAGCAGAAACTTGAACAACACAGATGTTGCCATAATGCCACTACACAACATATGGCCAAGAGCCAGTAAGACATGTTTCCTTTCTAATTTATGGAAAACTATACTTTAGGAACTATTGAAACTGTAGAAAACTTTGGAACGTCAAGAAGGCATTCAACAGTTAAATAAGCCACCTTTGATGCAATACATGAGCTTCCAGTTTTGGTTGGCAGTTTGACTTCTATTAATCCTCCAGACAAAACACCTTCGATGCTATTTATGAGCATCCAGTGGTGGTTGGTAGTTTGACTTCTATATTATCATTCTCCAACAAATGTGAAATAGTGATTCAGACCTTGATTCCATGTTGACCCATTTCAATTCCCAAATAAAAATGTATTACAAATCCTGGCAGCCCAAATTAACTTAGGCATTGTTTATGAAGGTACCATGCAGTGATTGTAAATCCAACCTCCACTTCAATCACTTATTCCTTTGTGAGGTCCCAACATGAATCCTAGACTATTTCTCCTTTTCCAAGGTAATGGTTATCAGAGTCTAGTGACTATCAGTAATACAAAGTGTTGGAATTGATATTATTCCCTTGAGAGGTCCCGGCATGAATCATGGACCATTTATCTTCCTCCATGGTAATGATTATCAGACATGTGGATGGTCAACCGAACAGTAAAGTTTACAAATTACAATTGTTGACAGAATGTAATCCAATTCAAAACGTGATGTAAGCTCTGGAAGTGTTTTACAAAAAAGAATTATGTACAGGGTATAATCTCTATAACTAAATCCTGATCAAAACATAAATTCTAAGCTCAATTAAGATCAGTGAAGAATATATCAATATCTTAACTGGAAACAAATTTTGTTTTTGGTTGTGAGGATTGCCCGTGAACCAGTGAGACTCCTGTATCATTTTGCATACCATAAAAACCCTGTTTACATTGATTCTGCTTTCAGGGGACAACATCTCATGCGTGACAGATCATTCTCGAGACTCGTACTGGTACTGCAGCTAGCAGGAAGGGTTGGTCTACGAAGGCATCAAGTGCAGTGGATAATCCTTGTATATAAAATGACCCTATATATGAGCCTTCTCTGTTTACACTACAGACAAATTTACTTTGACATAGAGGCCTAAGGAATCAGGATCTACAAAACCGAATTGTGTTAACATTGCACAAAGGTTTAAAGACCTTTTTCCTTCAAA
>APFE031732886.1:32785-50489 GCA_000404065.3 Pinus taeda
AATAATAAGATAGCAATTCTAGCATAAAGGTTGTCTGGTCTTTCAATAGCACAAACAGTCTTACAGTGCAGAACTAATCATTCAATAATCAAGCAGTAACAATGTAACCCATATCCACTATTCTAGTGAACCAATCTGTTTCATAGTATTTCCAAATAATTCTAAAAAAATCCAATAATTCAATAGAGATAGATTATAGATCCTTGCAAATCACTGAGCTACGTTGTTCTAGTTTTGATTTGAGAAATTAGCTTCTGATCGAGGACTTGTCCCACTACAGGGATATCCATCATACGACTATGACTCGGAAATCGATGTGCATGTTATTATTGGATTTATTCCACTCTTGCAATTCGTTTAAACTCTTCAAAACTCTTCAGAACCTACCTATAATAAACTTGACTATTGCACTTAGGGGTGGGGGAGGAAGATGATGAGGAGGAGGAAGCTGAGGAGATCTTTGGGTAAGAGAAAGCAAACATTTCTGAATAGGAACGATAAGCTTAGGGGGAACGGGGACACAAGCCATCATGTACTTGAAAATCCACCTGGTGTTAGAGTTCCTGCCACTTCACTGCACTGAAGGGAGGATGCACTGTTGTTCTGAGAACATGCATTCCTAGTCCCGTTTCCATTCCGCCCATGTCTCTTCCCCTTGTCATTAATCTAATGCTTGAAATTTGTGTAATCATCTAACATATAATCGTATGGTGCACAAAATGAAATGTAGGCAAGAAGGGGAGTCGATTCAGAAGGAAACGGCTTACGGCGTAATTATCTCTTGAGAGCTGCTATATCCTCATTCTTCTTTTTGATCAACTTTTCAACATTTTTAATGTCACTTGGATCATGGCCTAGCTCAGTGACCAAGTCCTCCAATGACTTGATCCTATTGTCTTTGGCTTGTGAGGAGGCCTTTTCCAATTATATTAGGTTGTGATGTTGTCTAGTGAACCACACAGCCTGTGTGTAGCCATGGCCTTTCCTGTAAGGGTGGAGTAGATCATTTCTTTAGCCTACTTGTGGAATTCTATCTGATGAATGAGATGAACATCCCTGGCCAATTCCTCAAAGTCATTTTTCGTGTAATCAGCTGAGGTCGTTTGCTTCTGGAAAGTTAGCTACATGAATGAGACCTGCATCTTTCCTGCTTTGATGTCAAAATATGACATCAACCTGCTCTGGTTGGCTAGTGTTTGCTTGAAGTATTGGGCATATGTCTCAGCCTTTAACTTCTCATTCCTCATCTTAATCTCCTTGTACCTATCTTTAATTTACTTTTCTTTATCTGTTGTCCTAGTGAAGGAGGAAACATGAACACTTAGTTGTCTCTCAATCATTTGAGTGTTGGAGGTCGATGGTTGTTGTGTCCCTCCTGATGCAGCTATGTCTTTTCTTCTTTGCCCCATTGTTTCAGTGATAGTGATTTCCACTGACTCAATGTTCTCTTCCTGTTCATACATAGGATTCAGCTTAGGCCCTTTTCTCAGTTCAAAGTATTCATCTTTGGTCTCCATGGTAGAACTAGAGCCCTCCTCCGTATTTATTTTTAGATTCCTCTCCTCATTTGCTGGGGTCTATAAGACAAGAGGATTACTCATTGGTTCCCCTAGTGTTGGAACCTGCAGGAAATAACTTTGGTCAATTTTCTATTCAACGTCAATGAGTGTGTTCTCTACATCCACTACTGTGCTATCCATATCAATTAATGTATTCTCCAACCATTTTTATTGGTTAGAAAAATGCTCAATATTAGGTTTGTGATGGTGGATGAAAGGTCCCAATTTGACCTTGATTCTCAATTTGTTTATGATCCCATGAGGGTCATATTGCCACATGAAGTTTTTCCTGAATGTCATGTCCTGCAACATTTTGTCAGCCTCAAGTCCATCTTCTCTTTCATTACATATGAGGGGGCCCAATTGGTTTTTCATATTAAATTGGGTATTCTTCGTAGCTGCTAGGAAGTTTATTTCATCTGAACTAATAATCTGCCTAAAATACTCAAGTGAAAATATCCTCATAGGGAAGTATTTGGGCAATTTATATGGGGCAAGTTGGCATGCATAAACTCTGATTTCAGTGTGGTTCTGGAATAGATATCGGTCTCCGACCTTGGTGTTCTTAGCCAACTGTAACACCATTTTTATTTCTTGGTTGATTCTAGGCTGAGGGGTACTGTTCAACATGTTCATGACTGGATGGATGAATGAGTCAAAGAAGTCCTTATAGGTGAATGTTGTGGAGTATTTTTGGATCAAAGGTGTCCAATAAATAATTCACCTCTCTTTCCCCTTGGTATCCCACTTCTAGATGCTGATAGGGAATTTATTTACTTGATACAAAAACATGTGAAATAACACTGAAGAGTACGTGAAAAATCTTTCAGTTGGCAGTCTGGTGAACTCCTCATGCATCTTGTTTGCAATGAACTGAGCATAGTTGTACATGATAGCAAGAGACTTGCTTAGGGTGAATATGGAGAGAAATTCCAAGATAACCTCATCCACATGCTCATCTAAGGTATATCTTAGGATGCAAGAGAGCATGGTGATTATCTGTCTACCTCTCTCTGAAAAAATGGTGGTAGCGTAAGGTGGACTATCTGTGGGAGTGTGGCAGTCTTTTATGATGAAGGTATGGAAAATTTGTGTTATTTTAGCCAGGTCTAATTTTACATAAAGGTCTATCACATCACCAATAGGCAGTGGGGTTTAATTTTGGCTTGGTTAGACCTGCAGCATTTGGTTGATGGATTCTGCAATGATGGTGAATAACAGCTACTGGTTGGGGCAACAATAGCCTTTTGGCTAGGGATATAGCAAGCATGACAGAAATGTATGACATCAAGGAATGGGTGCACTTCTGTGAATAAATTCTTGGGTAGATTGGATTCCCAAAGGTAGATGTCATCATTTTGGTTTAGGATCTATCCTTAGTCCAACAGTGGAGCTTTAGGAGGTAGGTTGGTGAAGTAGTGTCCTTTATTTGAAAATCCATGGCTGCTAATGCTAAATGGTTGATGTCTGGGTGAGGGGTTGACACGGGTCTCACATCTAGAGAGGTCTAGGAAGCCATATTTAGTAGTAGAGGTATGAATCAGGCTTGTAATTGCCACATAATTAAGGTTTGGAAGCTCTTGTTCAATGATAGGGTAATTACAGTTTGCAAAAGAGGGGTTTTGGGTATATAAGTCAATTACTCTTCAATTTTGGAAAATATATTAATTAATTTAATTAATTAATCTTTTAATTTGACTTTACACTTTCAAATTAAAGAGCCATTCTAGTTTTCCCAAAAATACTTAGAATTTAGTGGTATGGGTTGCAAACTAGTTTCAATGGTGAATGTAGAGGGTACGGTGGCCTCAATTGTGAACTCGATGCTTGAGTTGGGTGTCCAGAGCTTCTTCGAGTAGCAGATGGTGGTCAATTTTGGTTTCAGAGGCTCAGGGTGTCGATGAAGGGCTTGGGCTGCATTCACTGTGAAAACGAGCGAAAAGGGTGCAATGGGGCTTCTATGGCCTTTTAACTAGCATCGGTTACATTTTGGCACAGAATTTACTAATGAATAGTGGATGGTTTTTGGTGTTGGCAGGGAGGCAATTTTTGGGGCCATTGCACCGCTTTTGGAGGATAGGCAATATTTCCTTGTGAGCATGTGATCTAGCCTGGGGCTGCCACGTAGCGGAAAAATGCCCAGGTGAAACCGCGAATCCGGCGTTCTCTCGGGCTGCTAACAGTCGGATGATGAATGTGCACGATATGGATGCACACCATCAGATCTGGGGGTGGGAGATCGGATGATAGTTGCGTGCTCAAGATGCACAAAGGGAATCAGGGCTGGGATTTGTGGAGCCCAGGGGTTGAATTACAAATAATTGTAATTAATTAATATATAAATTTAGGATTAAATATAAGCATGTGTTTAATGGAGTGGGACCAGGGGTTATTGTGGCAGGCTCTTTTAATTGCACCAAGGTTTGGTGGGTTAAAAGGGTTTATCAGGGAAATATAAAGTGGGGATTTAGTTAACTTATGCAAGGGGGATAAAAACTTAGGATAAGGGGGTTTTTATGGGTTTTGAATGGAAATAGTAAAATTAATAAGGGGGGATGGTAACATTTGCAATGGTGAATGGGTTTCACACTAGGGAAAAGGGATTTTGTGTAAAGGGGTGAGTTTTGCAAGGTAATTTACTAGGGAAATTTGTGAAACCAAAGGGTAAGGGTTGAAATGAAGGGAAAAAGGGTATTTACTAAGAAATGATGAGATAATGGGGAAATTGGTAAGTAAGTATGTGGGGGTGAAATGAAATGAGGGGGAATTAGTCAAACAAGCTTGTGAATACATTTTCACTCTCATAAATGCTCCTGCACATGAAACATAGGATTTGAGCATGAGAAATGTACTTTTGATTTAACAACCTTGTACATTTGCAACCTTTCTTCTACCTATCCTTTATTTATCCTAAAAAAAATTCTTCACTTTATTGGGTGCATTTGAGCTTGCAGACCCTTTATTTCTTTTTCTTTTGACAAGCAAACTATGCAATTCAAATCATTTAACTTACAATGGCTCAGATTAAGCTGATGAGCACATTTTTATTCTCTACCTAACTACTGAGCTACCAAGGTTAAACAATTTAGCTAGATCTTTATTCTCTATCTATCAACATAAAATTTAAAACATGAATGAGTCAAGATTAAGTTGTTTGAACATCATTGATTGTGGAATTTCTAACAAGTTGCACACAACCTTATTTTGCATAGTAAAGTAAAAAGTAATGGCATTTGAATTTGCACACTTTCATGATATATTTTATTTCTTTTTTTGGGTTCATATTTTTCACTTTTTTGTCTTTTTCTCTATCTTTGTTTCCTTTGATTATTATTTTAGGACATACCCTCTTTACATTTTTTAATTTTTTAATATGGAAAACATTTTGTAGGGAATAAAGGTATGTCCCAATATTACAAGACTAACCATAGCCAATTCAAAATTATGAATCCTATTATTATAGGACCCTAACAGGGCCATGTGGTAGGTTCTCATTGGGCTACCACGTTAGCTTTGTGGTCTCACTACCCCTGCTAACTTTGATTTCACATGTCATTTGTATGGCCTACCACGTGGCAAAATGTTGACTTTGTCTTTGACTTTTTCCGATTTTGGCTGAAACTTTGGCTCAACATAACTTTCACATATGAACTCAGATTGAGGTGTTGTTTGTGCCATTGGAAATATTGCAATGAGATCTTTGATATGATCATAGTTTTGTTATAGTCCAATGAATTTTAATTTTTAGATTTTCCTAAGCCCTCTTTGACTTCTAAGCTTTTCTGGAACCACCTAGATCAATTGAAGAAGATAATAGTCATATCAATAGTACTGGTGAGTCAATTAATGTTTTAAATTTTGAATTTTGTTATCTTCTATATCACATTATATTCCAAAGTCCATATTTTAAGATTTTACAAATGTTCAATGTCCATTTCAAGTGCAAGTTATAAATTTATATTTTTTTGTCCAGAGACAACACCTTACCCACAACAAAATCCTACGACATTTAGAAACACATGGAAATTAATTGGAAGTTACAAGTACATTGTCTTGGATGATAATTTTCTAAATAATATGTATCCAAATAAAATAGAAGAAATGGGGCCACCAATGAATGAAGATAATGTTCAAGATAAAGTTAATATGGTGATTAACTTTTTTTTTAAGGTAAATCTATCATAGCACAAGCTCAAATGTTACATATAATTTTAAAACACAAAGCTCTAAGAAATGAAATTGAATTAATGGGCATTAGATATTCCAAAGAGGTGTAGATAAATGAGTTGGTAACAAAAAATATGACGTTGGGCATGTTACAATCCTATCATTCATAGGATCAAATGATTATTGAATGTTTTCTTTCAATATATCCAGCTGTAACTAATAATTTATATTGCAAATGATTTCCAAAAATATATATATAATTGAAAATAAAAAATGAAAATAGGGTATACATAAAAAATGGAATAGAAAAAAAAAACGATGAAAAGAATCCCATAAGAAAATAGAACTAAAAGTGATGCAAATTCAAGCACCACTACTAGATAAATGATTTCATTTTATAGAATAAATTGATTATTGTGTGTATTTTGTTTAAAATGGCACAACCCTAAGTCACTATTTAGGTCATAGAGTGTACTCATGATCAAACAAATTTCAATTTCTGCTAATTAGGTTAGAGAATGAACTAGGAGAATGGTTTAATCTTGGCTAACTATAGTTGCGTAGATTAGGTGAATAAATTGATCCAACTGTTTAATCTAGATCAAAGAATTGTCAGGGTTAGGTTGCATTTAGATTACATGATTTTCCCTTTTAAATAAAATAAAACAAGGGTTGGCCCCTCTAAATGCACCCTTGATTACTCAAAATTATCCTATTCTAGAGGAAGATGGATATTAAAGAGGTGGACATTGAACCAAATTAATATTTCAAGTCATTCTATCTTTGGCCCAGAATATAAGTTTATCCCAAGTTTCAAGTTCCTATTCTAAATTCGCAAACAACAAAAGCCAGTTGTCGAATATGGTTAAGCTTCGTACTCCATCCAAATGAAGATTGACCTTTGCAACAAGATCAAACCCCCTTACCTTTATCAGTGGATGGGAGGTCCAAAAAGGTAGTTTCCCCATCCCTGCCCATACCTCTGTGTCACTCCTCACTCTTTTGTACCCCCCTTCACTATATTGCATACCACTCTCACCCCCCGTACAAACCACCTCATCACCATTTCTTGCCGCCAACATACCCGATGCCTATCCAACCACTCCTTTCATGACACCTATCCTCCTATCCCTTAACCGTTAAGAATTTATTTCCCGGCTCAAATTAACATTAATTTCTCTAACATTCCCATGCCTGGAACCGACACACTGTTAACCATAAAAACACCATAATTTCTTGCATTTTTTCCCCTTCGCTGTCTCCGAACTCTGCAGGTGTCAAACTTCACAATCTTCCCATTTGTCTAAATCGATACGAGCCAACGATTACTAGTGGCCAAATCATCATCACCATTAGAAGTCACCTTTCTCACTTTTTTCCTATTGATTCTCTAACTTCCTCTATCTTTTTGTTCCTCTCATTTCTGGATATGGCTCCCAAAATTCAAGCTTCCACCAGTGTTGGGAATCCCATGATCTCTCCCCCCACTAACTTAGATCACCTTCCCCTGGTTGACCAAGATTATAAGGTCTCAGATCCAAAGCATGAATTTTATTTTTTTCGAGTTGTATAATTGGCTCAAAGACCTTCATTGTAACCATCCTGAAATGCAGAGTTCATTACATACCAAATCAGAGAACCATTATAGCCCCCATAGGTGAAATTTTGTTTTCAATTACTCCTAATTCCATCTGACAGATGATGCACATTCCTGAAAATAGTGCCTCCACCCCTTTTTCAATAGAACTCCTAAATGATCTATATGAATAACTAGATTTTTCCAGAAGGGCTAGAATTTTTTACATCTTCCCACCTGAAGATACCTAGTGGCCTAAAAAAAAACCTTCCCTATCCCTCTTCAATGTTTCCAAAAATATCTAAATAAGTCGTATCAATTCTCTCCTACTTATTAGGTTACTATTCTAAAGAGTGGGTAGATGAACCCATCTTAGGTTCTAGATTTTAGACATCTATGGTTTATATATTTTGACGTAGTTACCAGAGAACCCACAGTAAAAGCCATTTTCATTAACGTTTCAAATCCCAATAGGGGTTCATCATCAAGACTTCTTGAATGTTAATAGTAGAAGAACTTAAATGTGAGATTTAAATAAAAAACTTAAAAATGAGGATAATAATAAATATTATTAAACAAGTCGGCCTTCATCTCATCCTTAAATCAAATCACCTTATATTTGTTTAAGTCTCTCATTTAAGCTCTTCTACTATCAACATTCAAGAAGTCTCAATTATGGATCCGTGTTGGGATTTGAAATGTTGACGAAAAGGGTTTTTACTGTGCCATCTTAGGTTTTCTATCAATATTTTCCAATGAAGACAATCCATCAATTGTGTTCGATTTCAACCAATATCTCGCTGATAGGATCCATGAACAACTCCTTAAACTCAAAACTAAAGGAATGTTCAGGGATGCTTATGTTATTATGTATCTATTTTTATTTTTCCAAGCAGACAAATTTCCATTTTCAGTGTAGAAAATCAATGAACAGGGGGAGCCATAATCAATTATATTTTGGAACTCTATTCTAAGAAGAAATTTAGTGGAATATGCTTTTAAATAATTCGTAGATCATTTTGTGCAGTCAACGACCTATTTTTTGACCAGTTAGATAGAACCTAGGGTTAGTCAAGAAATCCACAAAATCTTACACATCAGTGAGCAAGCAAAGACAGGTGACTAGTACTTGTACCATAATTACACCAAAATAAAGTATATGGGCGTGAATTTCCACCTTGTAAGCTACCCAGATACCTTCTTATGAGGATTTTTGCCTTGGAATACATTAGGCAAATGATTAATTTTGATGAAATCCACTTTGTTGCAGCTAAGAAAAAAATCATAGTTCAGGATAAAAACATAGCTGGGACCTTTTATTTGTAACAGCGGGACAACAAGGCAGGAAGCAGATGAAATTATAAAATAGATGAAATTTCCCCTAAGATTTACTTGGTCATATGACCCATTTAAAATAATTCCAAATCTTAGGATGGAGTAGAAGGCTACACCATATGTGCATGGTTAGAGACCAAAAATTCAAAATTATATGAATGAGGATCAGTGGGAAGAGAACACTTTAGAAGAGTTAGAGGAGTAGCTTCTATAGATGACCACTTCACATACTCTTGTTCCTTAGGAGAAGACATATAAAAGACAGAGAGAAGAGGACTCACCTTTAGTTACAAATTTCTCTGCCAAGGAGTTCAAGATTTACACAAAGAAAGCTATGAAGAATCCTACAACATGGTTTGCAAAGGAAGAAGAACAAATAATAGCTACAATAGTTATGGGAGGTCTACCATTTTAGACATATTCAAAGGCTATATCTACAGGGTCCCAAACTTCATCATTTTCACAGGGCAATTGAGAAAGTACTCCAGCATCAGAAATTGTCCATAGGCAAAAAATATTAAATATTTTTGAGAAATACAAAGAGATCAAGCAAAGAAATGAAGCCCTCAAGCACAACACCTACACATAGTTTTGGAAGAAAATTTCCACCACTCAGCATAGGCTTATCTCGGCATTTGATACAGAAAAGGGAAGAATGTAGATGGAATTCTTGCAACCACGGGTCCCCTATCCACAATCATCAGTAGATTACAAGAAAAGAACATTTGATTTTGAGGCAAAGGATGTACATCCTTTGGATCATATTGATATGCATTGCCAAACTGGAGAGATGGTTTACACCAAATTCGCATAGGCCACAATAATTACTTCCAAAATTCAGGTATCCTTAAGTAAAATTCAATCACAGCTAAATCTTGAGAATATTTCTTCTTTGGCTAAGGATAATGAAATAAAATCCTTAGAAGATATGGTTATTAAAGTAGGGTTTGATCCAACCAACATAAAGGTGGTGCAAGAAATGATAAAAATGAAAAATGTTGACATTTCTTATCTCAAAAAATAGTTAAAACTGCCAGCTACTGAAGATGCTCAAGCTAAGGAGATGGGCGAATTGGTAGGTAAGGAAGAGAATATGTGCATGCTAATCATGGAGTAGAATTCTCAGATAAAGAAAATGGAAGTAGAAATGGACAAACTCATCAAGGAGAAAGAGAATAATTCTCATCTCGCTTTGGTACCTCTTGATGTAGTGCATATTGCAACAATACTTTAAACATGCATTTCTACATTAGTTACAACAGCAAGAGCATCCACCTCTATAGAACCGTCTACTTCAACTATAGATGACTCTACCAAACTGGCCCAATCATTGGAAAATATGTCAATACAAGAAGAAGAAATAAAAAATTTGTGAGAGGATGTAAAGGTCCTACAGGAACAAAAAAACGTATATGAAAATTCTCTCCTTACAGAGCTACAGAAATCCCAGAGGCTTACCCAAAGAATTCAACAAACAGAGAAGTAAACTGCCATGGTAAATACCCTAGCTGAGGTTAAGGAGAACATATCAAAAAATATTAATGAAGCCATGATATAAATTTGGCCATCTATACATATCATATTTGAGCAGAAGTAATTAAATGAGAAATCTAATGAAGTTATTGAACATATCAAAGAGCAGCTGGGTGATAAACCAATTGATGCTCCAAATATCATTAAGTTCCTCAATTCTAAAAACAAGTAGGAGCTAGAAGAACTAGAGATTGAGGACAAGACTGAGACCAGGGAAAATTTTTAAAACCACCCTAAATTTATATGTATAATAAATGGGCTAATCCCCATGATACATAGGAAAAATGAGAGGCGATTTTATCAATAATATAATATGTATATATAATTTTTTGGCCAATCTCTCACTAAATTATATTATCTTGTACAGTGATGGAGAATCTTTCACTAAATTATAAAATCCTGTAAGATCTTGGAAAATCTTTTACTGAATAATAAAAATTTTTGAAGTCTTGGCGAATGTTTTGTTAAATTATGAAACCATATATGATAATAAGAAAACATATTCATTACACTGTAATATACTAACATACATGTTTGGAAAAAAGAAACATAATTTTCCCTTCCTACAAACAATGTTCCAAGTTTCAGTGGCTATGTTTGTCAAGGTTCTTACAATACACTCTTTCATATACTTCTATTAGTTTTGGTAATATTCCACAACAAAGTTATTATAGGTGTTGATATTTACCATGAGTTCTGTCAAGGTAGGAGAGATTAATCTTTTCTCTATAACTTTTGTCAAGCTACCACTTTTTTCAAGTTATCAAATTTCTTTCTTATTCCATAGAATCCAACTGCGAGATAAAAAACACATCAATTTTGTTTACCCCAACACGCCAACAAGTAGCAAGCCCCAACTATATTATATAAGAAAGTATTAGGTATCGCAAAGGCTTGAAGGGGATCTAATTGAAAGAAGTGACCATTGTGAGGAGACTTCCAATCAATATATGAATATATAAATGTAGATTTATTATTATTTTAATTGGAAATCTTCAATTAAATAATAAAATTTAATTACGTCTCTCCCAATCTAAATTGCTTATTAGAATAATTCACTACCCTCATACTTCTCACATTTTTTAACAGCATTGTAACATGTAGATTAATTTCCTTTTTGGTGAACAATCTCCACCTTAATGGTGCAATGGATCCAACCCCTACAAATCATTAGGACAAACTAAGAATAGCACATAAGATAGGTTGTACAAACCAGCTTATTTTTCAAAAAACTAATCCAACATCAGTACCTAAACTTTTTCATGAAGATATCATATTGAGAATGTTTGAAAAATGGTGGGAAATCTTCTATGAGGGTGATGCGGAAAGAGTGATAAGGTTTCACTATTTTGAATTTTTTTTTGTTAAATCAGAAAAACCAATATTAATGGAGATATTGGTATTTTTTACTAAATTTTTTGATGTGACTAAATGTAGCTTTAACCATTCACCTTAAGATGTTTTTAAAATATAATTTCCTAAGTCTATTTAATATACTTATTATCATAAAAACCAACCTATATCCATCTTAACTCGACATCTACCACTCTTAGAGGGATGAAATCTATTTATCCCTCTGAGCACTTGGTAGACTCAGAATTAAGATCCATCTAAGATGATAGAATTTCCCCTTTATATAGTCTATGCTCACATAAATACCATGGTATTACCATGGGTAAATTCCATGGGTTATCATAAACTTGGAGCTTAAAATTTACAATTAGTAATTTATAAAAAATAATAAAAATAATAATTGATTTTTATTTTATTTTATTTTTTAACCAAGTTAAAATTTTTAACATACATTAAATTACAACATCCGCTTTTACTCTTGATCCACCAATCCCTGAGAGGGATCAAATATTTTTTCACTCTATGCTAGTTTGCATATCACGGTATTTGATCCCTCTTGGGGCTTAGTAGATCCAGAGTAAAGATGGATCTATGTTGGTTTAATTCCCCCCCTTTAAATAGGCTACATTCCACATGAATACCATGGGTCAATACCATGTGCCATTTTTACTTTTATTAATACTAATATTAGGGTTAATAATGTTTTTTTGCATGGTATTAATAATCTAGCCCATGGTATTTGGCCCATAGTATTTTGCCCATAGGTTTCACCTAAATATAACACATTTTTTGAGTGTTCGTAAATATAAGGTGACTTATGGAGTAAATATTAATTTATCATACCTCTTTTACAAATATCGTATTTGGCCCATAGGATTCACGTAAATAAAACCTTCTTTGAGCCTTGATAAATAGAAAGAGGGTTAAGGACTAAATATGAAAATAGGTTTTATTTATTTACCATACCTCTAGTTTATTTAAATTTTAATTTCTTTACCATACCTTTTGAGTAAGTTTAAAAAGAGGTTTAATTTATTTACCATACCTCTCGCTTATTTATATTTTTATTAATTTACCATACCTCTTTTATAAATATGGTATTTGGCCCATAGGATTCACTTAAATAAAACCTCATTCTTGAGCCTTCATAAATAGAACGAGGGTTATGGATTAAATATAAAAGGAGGTTTTATTTATTTACCATGCGTCTAGTTTATTTATATTTTTATTTTTTTACCATACCTTTTGAGTAAGTATAAAAAGACGTTTTATTTATTTACCATACCTCCACTTTACTTATATTTTTATTTGTTTACACCCTTGCATTATATAAGGTGACTTATGGACTAAATATAAAAAATGTTTTATTTATTTACCATACCTCTCATTTATTTATATTTTTATTAATTTACCATACCTCTTTTATAAATATGGTATTTGGCCCATAGGATTCACTTAATTAAAACATATTCTTCAAAGTTAGGGCGAATGGAGGGTTGTAACTCCTAAAGCTAAATTTACCCTTTTTACCCTCTCCCTTAAAATAAGGTGGGCTAACCGCCATACCTAATTTTTTTGTCAAATAAATTTGACGCGATTTGTAAAAATGTACTATGATATGAAATATTTTCCCACTAAAAATTTAAAACCCCTTAATTTGGCCCGAGGGCAAAGATTCTCCCCTAAAATTCTCCATGACTGAGACAATACTAGAAGTAAAAAAGGTGTTTACCAAAAGAAACTTAATCATCCAATTGGAAGAAAAATATCAAGTTCTGGACATAGGTCTACAAAGATTCTTCAACGAATTGGAAGTCCTCTACAAAAAGGGACTTCCCAGTTTACTAGTGATAAATGACAATCTCGTCACATGGCCAAATTATATCCAGAAATTGATGACCATTTCTAATGATGGTACTAAGTTTGTAGGAGTGAAAGGCAACATGATAGGAAAATCATTTTTACAAGAATTGACATATGATTTAGACATCCAGAAATCAAGCACATCTTTATTTCCAAGCCAAATTTTGCCAAGTATACTAAATTAGATGAGGTCTACATAAAGTTACTCAAATTGTCTATCCCTGGTTAACAACGTTGGGATATACTGTGCGAGTTACTAGAGTAAGACGTTGATTTTGTTTTTTTCAACATAGGCCCAACAACGCAGAAGAAATTTGAGTGCTAGAGATTTAGCAGTTCCACAAAGCTAGGGCCACCAATCTTAGTTTTAATTTTCCTATATTTTGTAACAAATAGGTAGAATTAGTTTTAGAAATTCCTAATATGCATCTTGATCAGGTTTGACAGGATATTTTGTAAATAAGCTTATAAATACTTCACTTCTTCAAGTATGAATGGTTTATTTTTGTGTTCCAGAAACCTATTGTACTATTCCATTTGATGGGTTGATCAGTGATAAAAAGGAAATTTTTCATAGGATTCATGTGTTGGACTAATTGGTGAAGTTCTTCTCTCATTGTCTATATGTTTATTTCTTTGTTTCCATACCTATGTGTTCTTAAATCTAAATTATTTTATAGAAAGTTGATGAACGTAATTTTTTGAATGATACACTATGATTCTTCCTATGGATAATTTAAATGTTTCCTTATGATATTAAGTTAAAGAGTTCTTAACTGCTCTTTTTCTTAATTGAACCTATTTCTTTTATTCTATTACATTCCATTTGAAACTACCTTGCCCTATGAAACTCCTTTGAAAATATGAGACAAACCCTTGTTAAGTTTGTAGACTGTATAGTCCAATGGATGTTTCAAGTGTTTAATCAACCAAACCAATTTTAAAATCAAACTTCAAACTCTCATAACTAGCATAAAATTACAAATACAACAAAGTTAAATATGACAAATAGATCCCTCTCTGATTTTAGAAAGGCTAGATCCTAAGCTCAAAAGTGGTTTTGTGGTTGCCTCTATGGTTTCTTTCAGAAGTTTGGAAATTACAGAGTGCTAACATAGTGGCAACCATACTAGAGAAGAACAATCCTTCATTTTATTCTACAAAAGTAACTTCCCTAGTTCATAAAACTTTATTTCAGAAAAGGTAATGATCCAAATTTTAGAAATAAAGGATTACAGGTTGCAAACTGTGTAAAAAATCAAGTGGGGTCTCTCACATTTAAGATCTTCCTCCAAAAAGAATTTACACAAGATCTCATCCTGATCCAGAACCTCCCAAAGTTTTAGATGATCCTAGAAAGTTAGTAAGGAAAATAAGTTTAGTTGAAAGTCCCCTTTCTAGGGAAAATTCTCTTCCAAAAAAGTTCGTTACCATAGAAGATATTCAGTACCATTTGAACATAGTCTATTTAGGACCAAATCTGAAAGTTTTGTTGATCAAACTATAATTGTTAAAATTTGTACTCCAACAATATAAATATGTAGGTCCATTCATTGAACAAAATCTTGATCAACAAACTCTCCAAAATTTTGACAAGTTACAAGATCTTATATCAGTACTTGATCAAGTTGTACATGAAGCCTATATTCAGAGATATGTTGAACTTTCAGCCCTCACTATTACAACATCTTCTCTTTGTTCCCAATATGTTCATCCCACATAAATTAGTTCCACCCCTTCTGTAATCTCTACTAGTTCTCTAATAGTGTCACAGCGAGTGACCAAACCTATCCCAAGAACTTCTACATCTATACCTCCCATAAGACCACCCATTATTCAAACCAAAATGTTTGCTCATTATGCTCCCTTGGTCTTACCTGGGCAATTTATCCTATGCCCCAAGATTATCAAACTAGAATTCCTTAATTTGATGCCACTGGTGTTATCAATGCACAACAAATATAGATAAAATGAATGATTTTTTTTATCTTTAGGAAGTGGATGAAAGTGATGTAAATATGATACGTTTTGCTCAGAGTTTGGGTGGAGAGGTAAGAAAATGGTTTAAAAATTTAGTATTTTCTAGTATAGCTGACCTTGATGCCCTTCATCAGTCTTTATTAAATAGGTCAGAAACCAAAAATAATCCTCTTCAAATTTAGAATGAATATAAAAACCTAAATAGATGACCTAATGAGACGGTGGAAGAATACTGTGATAGGTTTAATAAAGTTTATAGTGCAATTCCACCTGCTATTAAACCTCCCCTAGGATTGGCCCTTATACATTTCCTTGAAGGATTTGATGTCGATATGGCATATCATCTATGAGAAAGAGACCCTACTACCTTAGAGGAAATGAAAACTAATTCCCTTAAAGTCGAGGCTAATTTATTAGCCAAAAAAGGAAAATTAAAAACTGAAATAAAGCTTAGTATCAAAGAGGAACCTTCCTCTTCTTCTCCATATGATTATAAAATATATAGTCTACATAGAACTATGGAGAAGATCATGGATAGGATAAGTATAACTGCTCAGGATCCTCCTAGAGAAAACCAACATGCTCCCCAAATTAGAAATCCTAATTTTAGGAGAAACCTACCCCAACTCAAACAAAGTGACCGAAAAATTCCATATCAGTAGGTTAGACCTCCATTTCAAGAGATCTATATAGATGAGTAGGGAGAAATAGTTGAAGACATGAATGATACATAGATTAACTTAATGGCAGTAAATGAAAATGATTCTACATTTCTCACTCAATAGGAACAATACCTTTCCTTACTATCAGAGAATGAAATAGATCTCGAGGAATCAGAAGAGTATAAGAAAGGTTTTGAAAATGCTATTTTGGAAGTCCACAAGCAATACAATATAAGGAGGAGGAAAACACCTGATACTCCCAATAAAAATGTAGTTGATACACCTGCAAAGAAAAACCTTTGCATCATTGCTAAAAAGAATGTTGAGGCTCCAACCCAAAAAAAATCCAATACTGTATTCAAGGACACTCAAACTGATAATCCCTCTACCAGCGAGCAAAGACATTTTCCCCAGAAAGACTTGGTTGAAATATAACATTCCATCATATTAAACAAAACTCAAACATCATTTAGTATAGAACATTAATTGGAAAAGCTTAAAATATTCATTCCTCTAACAAAACTCATGAAAAAAATTGCATAGATATCACAAGTAATGAAAGCCTTAAGTATAGGAGAAGATACAGATATTTTCAATGTATCTGATGATCAAACAAAAATATTGTTTGGGCCTGAAGTTGATGGTAAACACGAAGATGGAGATGTACCTCCTTTTTACATTAGATTTAACATTTGTGACAAAATTTTACATAATGCAATCCTTGACTTAGGGGCCTCTCACAATCTCATGCTTAAGGTTATCATGGAAAATTGGGACTAGATATCACTAGAGAAAACAAGGATTTGTATTCATTTGATTCAAGTAATGTAAAATTCCTTGGGCTTATTAAGGATTTGTGTGTCAACTTAGTACAAATACCAACCAAGAGCTTAGTTGCTAACATACCCCCTAAATATGGGATGTTATTGTCTCGCTCATGGGGAGCTAAACTCCAAGGAACCCTTCAAATGGATATGACCTATGCTACAATTCTAGTGTTTAGTCAGAATACGAGACTATATAGGGAAAAACTCATAAAATTCATGGTTACCAATCAAGATAAACCTCATAATTATCCCTTATATTTAGTCCATTTAGACCTTGATTCTTTTATTTTGTATAATGATGCCAATATACATGAACAAATTCTCAAGGCATAAACTATTTTTGGTGAGACTAAGGAATGTAAAAAAGATATTACAGAGCATGATAAACAAGATGAACCTCTATGGAGTTTACATTTTGATGGGGTTTTAGTAAAGAAGGATCAAGGGCGGGCATATGGGTTTCAAATTCACAAACTCATCATTTAGAAGGACATTCATATAATCTAAATTTTCATTGTACTAACAACATAGCTGAGTATGAGGCCTTAATTTTAGGGTTGAAACTATTAAAGAAGCTAGGTGCCAAGAAAATTTCAATTCATGAAGATTCTGAACTAATAATAAAAATATTAAAGGGAAATACTCTTCCAAACACCCATGGTTGAGAGCCTATAGGAATGATGTTTTTGATTTTTTGGAATCTTTCATTGAGTATAGTCTGTCTATGGTCCCTAGAGTTCAAAGCATCCTAGTTGATGGTCCTTCCACTTTAGCTAGTACTTGTAAAATGCCATATCGTCCTAGTCACCAATATAGTGTTAAGGTGAAGAATAGACCCACTATACTAGA
>APFE031732887.1:0-13830 GCA_000404065.3 Pinus taeda
TTTTTAAATATATATGTGTTTATTTATTAAGTATACTCAAATAAAATTTTGAAAATAGTTAGATTGAAAAAGTTCATAGACTTACTTATTAGAGTAACTCACTTAGGAGCACCATGTTTTTAATGTTTTATAAAACTGATTTGTTTAATTGTTTCTAAGTGTTAAATTTACTTTATTCTCACTATGTTATTGGTCCAAAGGGTGTAAAGAAATGTTGTAAGAGAGTATAAAGAGATAGTTATAAATATGAAATTTAATATTTGTTCAATATTTAATTCCAGGCATTAGTGCACCATGAGTAGTGTCACATTGTATTTGAGGAACGTTTCTTTTTGAAAGTGAAAGTCTTCACCTAATTAGTGATATTAATCCAAGAAAAAAATTCCCTTAAACTTGCATCTTCATGATTTTTACATAATTTGTTTGGAGGTTTTACACTTGAATTGCTTTTTCCCAAGAAAAATATAATTGTTTTTCACTCACAATGTCCAAAACCCAATTGTGTTTTCATGTATGTGCTTTTGAATTTTATCATTTTAGTTGTCTCTCTTATGTTATATTTGAAAGCACTACCCATAAACAATAATTAAGTAAAAAAAAAACAGACAGACTTATATATATATATTTGTTTTTACATTATAGAAAGACTTATGCGAAAACAAATAGCATAGCCTATTTGATAACACAATATGCTTCTCAAGACAAGGCTCAAGTTATGCCTTTGAATCAATTATCTAATTTTCATTTTCTTATAGTATCATTTGAAGTATATAGTTATGGCTTAAAATTGAGATCTATGGATAACATAGTAAAAAATCAAAGACCTATTTGTATGTATGTATATATATATATATACATATACATGTTCTTTTTGTTTTTACATTATAGAAAGGCCTATGTAGAAACACATATCATAGCCTATTTTATAACACAATATGTTTCTCAAGACAAGGCTCAAGTTATGCTTTTGAATAAATTATCTCATTTTCATTTTCTTATAGTATCATTTGAAGTATATAGTTATGGCTTAAAATTGATCTCTATGGATAAGATATAAATCCATCTCTTCACTTTATTGGTGATAATGATTTGTACTCAAAACCCTTATAAAGCCTCCCCTAATGTATGTTATTGACACAATATTAACCTCAATAACGAATTCTTATATGCATAATATGCCCATAACTTACTCGAGGAATAATAAAAACATGAACTGAAAATATGAAAGAAAAGTGCCTAACTCAATTAATGAATGGAATATAACAAAGAATGTTCAAGTAAAGAGTATATTAAGAAAATAAATTAATGTAGAATGAGAATGATTTAGAACCCTCTAAGTAGAAGTAGATGTATTAGATTTATTTCCAACATAATTTATAACATAGTATTGCAATAAATGGGACCTGTTAAGTTTCCTTTGCTTTCGCGAATCATGATTTCTCATATTCACAAGTCTCCTTCACTAATCATGCTACCGATTTTGAAATTGCACTATCTCATATCATAGATGCATTTATTAGGATTATAAAATAAAATATAGGTGGGAGTGGGATCTTTTCTCATCCTATCCAATCTTCGAACCTCTAGATACATAACAAAGAGGGAAGGTTTACAATAGTATTACTTCCTTGTTCATATACACTTTTGGAACTAAGTGTTAGAAAGTGAGATCTCTATCCAACCTTCTAGTTATCTTGAGAAAAAAGAAAAGAAAAGTTAATATGATAAAGAGAAATAGTCACAACAAATTGTTGTTTAAACTAAATCTCCAAAAATGAAGAGAAGTACGAAAGCATCTTCCATCCCTTTTAAAAAATTTCAAATAAATTTCCAAGCAGAAAGTTAATGCATTAACATACAATTGGATTTATCTCAGGTGGTTGGAGGAATGCTTATCACCCTCCCCACCCAGGTTCGATTCCCACAAATGACATGTTGAGCTCATATAGAGTATATTTCTCTAATAGATTTCACCCTTATTCTCGACTCACCTTGTGGCCTTAATAATCTAGGGTTTTACCTATGTATCATCTTCAAAATGAGGGAAATTATCCAAGGGTTTTCCCCGAGATTTATAACATGGGAAACAATACAATATATCATGGAAACCTTATGTGAAATATCTTTCATTAGTTCATCTCATATATCATAAGAACATGCACTGGGTGCACTTCCATGGCATAAAACAATTTCTCATTGTAGTTGATAGTTGTGTTGTGAAGGCATGTATCCTAACTGTCACACTTGGAGATAAGTGTCGTTTTATTGTTGTTTCAATGAACACATGTTGATTTTGGGTACTGTGCATCTTCTTGTCATGTGTTTGAGGGTGTATGTGTGTGTGATAATGTTAAGTACTTTTTGTATGCTCTTACTCTTACTCTCTTGTCTCACTAATCTCACACTTAGTGAAATCATTGGAGCTTTTCCCTATCCACTCAGCTTGCACAAGTTGTAAGCACACTAATTTCTCGCCAAGCAATGAGCACACTATGCACTCCTAACATTTAGTGATGACACCCACCTCGTAGACTTGCATACTATGTAATCTTGAGGGAAACCTCTTGGAACATTGAGCAACATTACAACACAAACCCTCAAACCTTACTACTTACACCTACTCATTGCGCAACCCTTGATCAAATATGTCTTGTATTTTATGTTTTGCATTCTTAGTGGATAATCAGGTCATATCTATACCATTTACATGGAAACCTATGCAATTCCCAGATGAACCTCCTTAGCCACTATGCACTGCACAGTTATAGTGCCTAATCTTACCACTCTTGCTACTTGCAATTTCCCTCCATTCAATGCCTTAACTAACGTTTCCTTCACTATTCACTGTGCACTTTCAGTGGATAGTAGGGCCATCCTTCAACCCTTGTAGTGGTCTACTACATAGTCCCTTGATCCTCCTCCTCAATTACTATGCATTGTGTATTCCCAATGGGAAATCCTATCATCCATGCCTCATGAAACTATGTACTACGCCTAAGAATGTCTCCTCCTCCCTTTCCATTGTGCACTGTGTGCTCCTAGTGTCTAATCCTTCACTTCTTGCCTCTTGTTCCTATGCATTGTGCACTAGAAACCCTCTTTCCTTGAGACCTTTCACATTTCCCATCACAGTCAATATCTTGAATGAACATAAGGTAGAATAGGTGATTTTGGGACTGATATTCTCTTGCCATGAGTTAGCTCCATTTTAAGGTACTTTCATCCTAACATGGTAGATAAATTTCAAGGAGATAATCAAGGAAATATGCTAAGAAAACATTTGCTGAGCTGAAATATAAATATACCATCATGCAGAAGATAGAGGAACTCCAAACTACAACATATGGATAGTAACTCATGATGATTTAGAATGTCTTAATACCATTCCCAGACCCTTTAGAGGGTGAAGATAAAATACATTTCATATCCATCATGAGGAGTCAAAGACACGTCAATAGAGAAGAGAACTTGACATCAACACATTACAACAAAGTCTCATGTCACATGTTACCAAATGAGCATTGACATAAACATGTATTTTGTCATATTTTAGTGGAATATAATTTTGTAATTATCAAAATCAGAAAAATTTAAATGTGTGGAAACCTAAGGGTCACACATGGAATGTAAAGAGTTATTAGGAAGTCCAAGATTCATGTAGGAACTCAAAAGTCACATAGTAGCTCAAGAGTCATGAGGGAGGTCAATATTTATAAGGGAGGTGAAAGGTCACCTCATTTGGTATAAATAAACCCCCATAGCTCAAGAAAATGAATTTTCACCTTAGCTTCTCAAGCTAGGAATAGGTGAGAAGATCGTCCTTTTGAGGAGGAAGTAGTCGCTTAACATTCCACTATTGGGGCTAGTGATGCATCATTGTAATTGTGTATCTTGGAAATTTCATTTAATGGTTTTAAAGTCTTAAAAATGGCACACTTTCATGCATATATTGTGAATGTTGTAAGATTATTATTTCATTGTTTATAGTGTATGTTTGTGTTTATAATAAGGAAAATGAACTATTTAATTACATTTAGTATACATCTTTGAATTGTTCATTTATTTCTTTCATGATCGTTGTTTCTATGCGAACTACTTCACAAGATAATTAAAGATTCTTTTAGATATATGTGTGTGTGTCTTTATTATGATATTACTATTACTCTTCTTCTAAACACTCACTTTCTATTTTCTATCTGTGAAAGAACCTTTATTCACATTGCAATTGAGTGCTTCACAAGGCTAACTTACTTTCTTATCTCGAAATTCATACTCTCTTATGTTGTTTATTGCAGCTAAGGAAAATGTTTAAGATTATGGCAGTTAGGATTGTTTCGTAGATGGGGCTCCTACTCTAAATGGTGTAAGGTCTACTTGGGACTTCGTATCGGTGATACCCCCTATATGTTGGTGGTTTCCAAAGACAACAACATTTTGGCACTAGAAAGAGGGCCAACCTTTGTATAGTTGATAACTCAACTCATTCACATAAAGAACCTTCAGTTCAAGGTAGTAATTATGTGAGTCTGAATCCAACCCACATGTTTTAGAAAGAAGAGTCATCTCAGTAAGGTCCAAAGCATGCTTATGAAGTTACTTACGAGAAACTTTGGATGATTTTTCCTATCATCCATCAGTTTGATAGAGCTCTTAGATTACTACTTGTTACGTATGCTATTCCTTATATGAAATCTTCGAAAGAGACAACCCACTGTGGTGTTATAGTTTCCTTAGTTGAGGATTTCGTTACTGCTACCCTTGATGATTTAGTTGATTCACATGAAGAACCTCATTACAAAGGGGATATTCCACTACCTATTGGGGAAAATATAGAGGGAGACAAGGAGAACTTTCATTTTTTAGGTGACAAACCGATGAGGGACAATGAACAACCAAACAATGATGGAAATTTGAATAGTAAAGAGGAAGAGTCTTTAGAATCAAATAATGAGGAAGAGAATTAAGACATGACTAAGGACCAATTGAGAACATGAAAACATGTCATCGCGAACCTAGGAAAGGACAGCAAGTCACAGTAAGTAACAAAAGGAACATATTTTGTTTACATAATGAATGAAATTAATGGACATAATTTCCACTTACCTCAAGAAGACAGGACATATCACTCGCCATAATAATCCACAACCACCATAAGCCTATGATGTAATATACACCATCAGCCTATGATTTCATTATCTTAATTAAAATATTTCACCCCTAGTGAACTATCCATTCAAACTTGTACCTATTAGACTATATGAAATCTCAGCAAGAACAATGGGAGATTCATTGAATCACATAAAGCCCATAATTTCCCTTTTTCTATAATATTGCGACAATGTTTTAGAAATTTTTCAGTCTGCAAGATGCATTAGGTATGTTGAGATATTATAGGGGTATGATTATGTTATTTCCCTTGAAAATGTGTTCAATTTCCAATATGATAGGTATATGGTAGTGGGAATAATGGTTCAGGAAGATGAAGAAACCATAGAAATAATGTATAGGCTACAACAAATCATAGAGTGAGAAATATGAAGCCATAATTGATGGAGTAGTTTCTCAATCCATAAGAGGTTTTGGTGAAGAACTAGAGTGGATTGGAAAAAAGGTATATACCAACACCCTATACATATCTCTCATCACAGAGAGATAATTTTCACATCAGGGGTGCCATGGGGTCATCTATTAGCACCACTTGAGGCTGCTAGATCACTTGAGGATTTAAAAACTAGTCAACATACCCTTCTTCCTCTGGAAGACAGTCTAACAGATGGCCACCAACATTTAAAACTCTAGTAGGCTAAATGATTCCCTTTCACATCATGACTCCATCAAATTACTTATGGAACATGCACTACAAGTAGAATGTTGTATCTGGAATGATGTTGTGTAAGCACCGAGGTTGGAAGTTGAAGAATCACTAGTAGAAGGAACAATTGTTGCAACTTCACTAGAAGTTGCAACTACTACAACTCCACCAAAATATGCAACTACTACAATCCATAAGGAGGTTGTTGCTACAACTTACAAAGCAGGAGAAATTGTTGAGTTGCAACCATAGGAAGAAGAATCCATGGGAGGTCATGATAGTGATATAGAGATCACTAGAATCCAACCTCCAACAAGGAGACTAAGGAGAATGAACAAGAGGCCTACACTTGTGGCTATACCAAAAATGAATATTATAAGGTAAAAAAAAGGAAGAGACAACACTATCTTCTATAAAAGAGGCGGAAACCCATGTTGCAACACAAGAAGAAACATGGTAGGACAAAGAAGAAGAGATACATGCTACAAAAAAAATAGATTTAGAAGAGATGCATGTTGTAGCATGGCTTGAAGAAAAAAAATTGTCCCAGGAAAGATTAAAGAAGTGTATGTGGTAACAAAGATTGAGAAAGAAGTAACCCTTGCATAAACAAAAGAACCTTTAGGGATAATTGAAGAAGATTAAGATTGTATTGAACCATAAAAAGTGGAAGGAAGGATAAAGTTAAGCCTCTACTACAAGACAATAAGAAATAGATGAAAAATGTAGGGATATTTTTCTAAAACATAAGAGAGAGGAAGGGTTACAACACTAAGTATGGAAGAAAAAATACAATAAGAAATAACAAATCCATATACCACTAGACCACTAATAAGAGCTTGTTTCCTCTTGTATTTGATGGGAAAAAGTACTTGTTATTATGTGATTTATATGGCTATCATATCCTTGCTATTTTCTTGGATTATATGTTGGTTATGAGAATTATTTATAGCAATGTTGATGTATGGCTCTCATCATGTTTTGCCTAGTAAATGAATGAACAATGAATATGTGACCTAATAGTGGGTAATGCAACTATTGTGATAAGGCATCAATTCTTCCTAATGATTCTCAAATAAGAATTAGACCCCTATGCTCATATATGTTGTTATGATCTTCAGAATGTGTATTTGTGACATGTTTGATGAAATGAATCTCATGGATAATAGGGGTCCAGTCAGTTCATTGATTAAAGTTTTGCATCCATACTCATGTTTTGATGTTCTTTATAATTATTGAAGGTTTCATGGAGTTATGGGAAGTGGCTTTATTCCTAACCCTCAAAAAGTGGCACAAAATCTCGGGTTGTTGGCATTGAAGTAGCTGAGAAAGTCCACAGTTTCTAGCTTTCCCTTACGGTGGAAGAGACTAGAGGCCTATAGTCACATGCATGGCTTATTAAGGGAGTGAATAGGGTGTTATATGGTGATATGTTCAGTTTACTCAAGGGTTTATCACCTATAAGGGTAGGGTGGCTCCTAGAGGTTCTGTAGCATGTGTGGAAGGTCAGTTTGGTTTAGTTCTATCGGTTCCACTTCCTTAACTATACATAGGGAGTTGAGTCACATCATAGTATCCTATCGTCACATGTTTACCCCACTAGACTGAGTAGCTTGGGTAAATGTGGGAGGAGGTGGTTACACAGTGGTATCAAAGCATGGTTCACCCCTTGGATAAGATGAGCGGTGTGTTAGTCATGCATTCATTTCGGTTGCATATATGTGTTCTCTATGCTTATGCTCTATGTACTTGTGTGTATGCATGATGGTGGTCATGGTTGCAATGGCGTTGCCATGTGGAAGTGGATGGTGTGTTGTTGGATGTAGTCGTCATGAATGTATGTTGGTTATGAATGTCAGAGCTTATATATTGTTATGCATAGATTGATATGGTTGTAGTTGTCATGCATGAGGTAATGGTATGTGGTTGGTATGATCAGGCATTGATACCTAGATAATGGTTGAAAATTATGATTAATGCATATATGATTATGTTTATACATGTATTATGCTAATCTAGTTGGTCTTGTAGACAACATATCCTCCCCAAACTATATTGAGGTACGTTGGTTTGCTTATGATTTAGTTTAGCTAACATGATATAACTTGCAGGAAGAGAATATCCAAGATGACTAGAAGAATGGTAGACTACAGTTCATAAGGTTCTCCCTGTGGATAAGATGAGAAACATTTTGTTGGGCACTCTTCTAGCATAGAAGACACATTGAGAATTTTGAAGGAAGAAATAAGGAGTTACAAAGCAGATAATGATAGGATCATTCAGAAACAAGAGAAATAAGAAGAAGTTAATGTAGTCATACTTCATAGTTTTTCAGACTTGTAGAGACAGGTACCACTTCAGATTAGCTATGTGTAGGAGGATAGGACTAGTGGGGAATTTGATAGTATGTCTCATGGTGGGCACAGGTTGAATATATATGACACTATCATGGATGGAAGATTCTTGGATACACCTGATAGGTGAGGCAATGGATATGGGATTTACTCTAGTTCTGGTTCAGATAGGTATCACGGTCGATATTTTTTGGATGAGTTCAAGAAAGAAAATCCACCTACATTTCATGGAGAAATGAAGAAGTCATAGGATGTCGAAGCATGGTTGCTTGGTATGAACAAGTTCTTCAGGTTGCATTATTACTCAGTGAACATGAAGGAAAAAATAGCTACATTTAGTCTTAAAGGAAAAACATACATTTGGTGGGAAGATGTAAAGAATATTAGAGGCATTCATGAAGAGGAGTTGACTTGGAGTGAGTTTAAGAGACTATTCAAGACGTACCTATCAGAGAGATACTAAGATGAAGCCAAAGGAATTCTTGAGCTAGAGATGGGATCTATGATGATGAGGAATACACTAGTAGATTCTTGGAGTTATTGAGGTATGTGCCTTACCTCAAGGAGGAGACTGCCAATATTCATAGATTCATTAGTGGGTTTTCATATCATTCAAGGAAAGGATTGAGTTTAATGAGCCTATATCAATGGAGGAGGCCATTCAGAATCTAAATCATCGTTATGTGAAATCAAAGCACGAATTTTAAACTAAGATGGATTGGAAAGATAATGCAAAGAACAAAGGAAAATGGGAAAATAAGTGACCAAGGCCTCAGGACACACGTAACAAAGAGAATGCAACACTACATAAGAAGTTAAATGCATTTGATAGAGGACAAGAATTTTAGTCTGGGGAGCAGAACAAGGTTGTTGGCTAGAAGCCTTTACAATATTGGACTTGTGGCAAGGATCATCATCTAAGAGATTGTCCATATCATTAGGGTGGTAGACCGAAGATTGAAGGTGCATAGGAATCATGTACAGTGGAAGATGTTGGACAGTGTCCCTCGGATTTATGCAACACTGGATAGCAAGAAGGAAGATTACTATGCATATATTATTGGGATGGATGGTAATTTTTGTGATCAAGTTGTTTCTATTTTGATTGACCTTGGATCTAATTATAATTATGTTAACCCTGACTTGGTGTATAAGTGTGGTTTCACTGAAGAAGTTCATGTAGAATCTATGTTAGTGCAGTTTGCTACAGGTACAAAGAAGAGATTTCATCATTGGATAAGAGCTTGCACATTTGAATTGAATGCTATGCCTACCTTATCACATTTAAATGTATTGTCATTGGATCATATAGTATGCTTTTGGGTATGGACTGGTTGTATCTTCACAGGACTAAGGTGGATTGTTATGACAAAGCTATTGAATGCTTGGATGAAAATGGAGAACAGAGAACCTTACGGGGTAAGAAGAAGGAAACATCAATTAGGATGGTGATAGATATGCAGGTAAATCATAGTCACAAGAAGGGGTGTGTGTTATTCGCAGTGCATATTTCTAGTGATTAAGGTAATTAAGTTGAGGATGCAAATGTCTTGAGTAGGTACCTGGTTTTATAGTAGTTTTAGGATATGTTTCTGGAATAGATTTTAAAGTTGTTGCCTTATAGGGAAGTTAAGTTTTCTATTGAGTTAGTACCAGGGGTAGCACCAACATCAAAGGCACCTTATAGGATGAGCACACCAGAGATAGTAGAGATGAAGTTTCAATTAAAGGAAATACTTGAAAAGGGATACATCAGGACAAGTGTATCACCTTGGGGTGCACTGATGTTGTTTGTGAAGAAGGATGGTACTCTTAGGTTATGCATTAATTATAGGAAGTTGAAAAAGGTGGCGATTAAGAACTAGTATATGTTTCCAAGTATTGATGACTTGTTTGATCAGTTGAAAGGAGTAACAATATTCTCGAAGATTAATCTGAGATCCGGATAATTTGGTACGCATCAAGTAAGAGGAAATTTACAAGACAACCTTCTGGATGAAGTATGGGCATTATGAGTTTATTGTATTTCCATTTGGTTTGACTAATGCTCCAACTACTTTCATGTGCTTGATAAATAGTGTGTTGCATTCTTATTTGGACAAGTTTGTTGTTGTATTAATTGATGACATATTGGTATATTCTAAGAATGAAGAAGAGCATGCCGAACACTTAGCATCGGTATTGAGATTATTGAGAGAGCATCAGTTAAATGCTAAGCTCAATAAGTGCATTTTATTTTAGATAGAGGTACATTACTTTTGAAATGTTGTTTCCAAGGAGGGTATAACAGTGGATTCAAAAAAGATAAGGGCTATCATGGAATGGGAACTCCTAGAAATGTGGATGAGGTAAGATCATTAATGGGACTAGCAGGTTACTATAGGAGGTTCATCAAGAATTTCTCTTAGATTTGATATCCTATCACATCATTATAGAGGAAAAGTAGGAAGTTTGAATGTACAAAATAATGTGTAGCAAGTTTTGAACAATTGAAGCAGTTGTTGATGAATCCTCTAGTGTTAAAGATTTCAGATCCAGATAAAGAGTTTGTAGTGTGCATGGAATTTAGCAAGAGGGGGTTTATTGGAGTCCTTATGCAAGAAGGATAGGTGGTATTCTATGAATCAAGGAAATTGAATGAGCATGAGAAGAATTATTCGACACATGATCTTGAGTTGGCAACGATCATTCATGCATTGAAGATGTGGAGGCATTATCTTCTTGGTAGGAGGTTTTTATTTATGAGTGATCACAGTGGGTTGAGGTACCTATTTTACCAATCGAATGATGATGCAACTAATATGATAAGGTATCAAATATTCTTAGTGATTCTCAGATAAGTGTGAGGCCCCTATGCTCAGATTTTTTGTTATCACCTATAGATTGCATATTCGTGATATGTTTGACGAAATTCCTGTCATGTCTAGTAGGGGTACAATCAAGTGCTTGTTCAAATATTTACATTTGTATCAATGCCTCAATGTTATTTTTCATTCTTGAAGGTTTCATGGAGTTTTGGGAAGTGGCCTGAGTCCTGGCCTTGAAAAGGAGCCATAGAATCTAGGGTTGAAAGATCAGAAATAGCTGAAAAGGACCCTATTCGCTTGCATGCCCATGTTGTGAGAGCGATTGGAGGGCCCCAGTTGCACGCATGCCCATTTCATGGGAGCGACTGAGGCTCTAGAGTAGTGAAGTGTCAATTTGTTTTAGGGGTTAATCACTTAGAAGGGTTGGTTGTCTCCTATAGCTTTTGTGACATGTGCAAAAGGTCAGATTGATTGTGTTTGGTTGGTTCCACTTCCTTAACTGTACATGGGGAGTTGAATCAGATTGTAGTAGCTGCTCGTCACATGTTTACCCCAATAGACTGGTTAAATTGAATAAATGTGGGAGGAGGGTGTTACAGAATCAAAGTCCTTTTTGTATGGAGTTCATTAACATAACACTCATTCAATATCAATCCAAAGCCCCATGGAAAACAAAGGAACACGTTTTCTTTTAAGAAACGGTTAAGGGTTTCGCAATAATAATACTAGATTATGTGCTAGAAGCCTTATAATATCTTTTTGTTATGCGATAATGTAAATATTCACCAGACCATACAAAATTAGTGCCATCTCTAGGATTTCATTTCTTCCCTATTCTAAATATATATTCTCTTTATGAATATAGAAAATCCCAAGAATCAGAAGGTATTTACATTACAACATATATCAACAAAATATTTTAAATAAAACCAATAAACCCGTCCTTAGCTTCCCCAATCAACAACGTCCAAAACTAGGCTTGTCGCTCCTCTGTGAGTGAAGAGGCTTCTTCTTATCAGGAACCACACTAGGAGGAACACCTCCAAGAGAATGTTGAGCACTGCCAGCCATACAATTCCCTAGAGTTGTAACTCGAGTGTTGAGTGCAATAAATTCCTCATGGAATTCATTCAAAGAAATTTCCAAACTACTCAAAAGTTAGAGGAACTTAGCTTCTAATAATAATTGTGAAGACTAGCATTGTCTCTCATCCATGTCATCCTGTTGTTTCCTAGAAACTTTGGCAACACCTCAACCAAATAAAAAAATTTAAGAAACAAAGAACCAACATCAAGGCTTTCTGGAAGACAATGGGGTTGTTCCATTTAAGGAAAGGACCATTGAACCCGACTAGTAAAAGAACTAACAAGCTTAACCCACACCCCAAGACTAGCAGGGTAAGGCTTCCAAAGAATTTTCTGGAGTTCCACATAATCTATTATATAATTGAGATTCAAACACTACCATAAGCCATATTGAGGAAAATTTTCATATCCAACCCAAAATCCTCTAGAGGATGATGAATAGATTGATGATTGGAAGTGCAGGGTGATGAAATTAACTCCAACCCACTTCTCAGAGAAAGAAACTCCATATCCATATTGAATTCCAGTCGCTCTCATGAAATAAGAATTAAATTCTTATGCCTCATTTTGCAGATGAGAAGAAATATTTCGAGACACATAATAAGGTGGAGGGGACACTTAGAGGAAAATTTTAAAGATCGACGTCAGAAATTAATAAATATCTATATCCCAATACCACTTATCCTTTTATCAAGAGCCATAGACCATTTAGAGTAGGAGGAAAATGCCTCATCTTCACTTTCAAAAAATTTCCATATGTGTCAAAATTTGAATGAAAGTGAATACGCCTTGGGAGTCTCGTCATGACTATGGTATATAGATGATTTTAAATTTTCGTTGATCCAAATATAATATTCCTTGGCCCAAACATAGCCTTTTTTTCCAAAATGTCTGCCACTGAATTCAAATGTCAACAAACATGGAAAAATTCCATATGCTTGAATTGAGAGGCAAGTAAGAGAATCCTTTGGAGAATAAGAGGGAAAACAAAGCTTGACTCCATCATAGCCTAGACCACCTAAAGAATTATAATCATTGAATCAATAAAGACTAGAATAATGGTAAAATTTATTTCCAAAGAAGTTTCTAGACCCTTTCGTAGAGAAAGAAACTCCATTTCATGGGAGTGACTAAGGCTCTAGAGGAGTGAAAGTCAAGTTGTCTCAGGGGTAAATCACTTAGAAGGGTTTGGTTGTATCTTGTAGCTTTTGTGACATGTGAAAAAGGTCAGATTGATTGTGTTGGGTTGGTTCCATTTCCTTAACTGTATATGGGGAGTTGAATCAGATTGTAGTAGCCGTTCATCACATGTTTACCCCAATAGACTGGTTAACTTGAGTAAATGTGGGAGGAGGGTGTTATAGAATCAGAGAAATTTTTGTGGAGTCCTTAACATAACACCCATTCACTATCAATCCAAAGCCTCATGGTAAACAAAGGAACATGATTTTTTTTTTAAGAAACAGTTAAGGGTTTTGCATTAATAATACTAGATTATGAGCTAGAAGCCTTATAATATCTTTTTTTCTCTGACAATGTAAATATTCACCAGACCATACAAAACTAGTGTCATCTCTAGGATTTCATTTCTTCCCTATTCTAAATATATATATATTTTTATGAATATACAGAAGATCCCAAGTATCAAAAGGTATTTACATTACAACATATATCAACAAAATATTTTAACTAAAACCAATAGTCCCCTCCTTAGTTTCCCATATCAACATCGTCCAAAACTAGGCTGCTCATTCCTCTGTGAGTGAAGAGGC
>APFE031732889.1:0-25515 GCA_000404065.3 Pinus taeda
CTCTTTGTATGAGGGCATTGTATTTGAGGCTGTGAGACAGATGTGTATTCTGTGTGAGCGAGAAACAAAGAGGTGAGACTGTGAGAGAAGACAGAGGATATTACAGCGGATTTGCTGTAGGTTGTGTCTCTTAATTTTGTTGGATAATAGAAAGGGAGGACTGGCTATTCGAGGTGGACGTAGCCCAAATTGGGTGAACCACGTATATCTGTGTCTCTCTTGTTTTGTGTGTTTTCTGTGTTTATATTTCTGCATTATTTCATGTGTTCCATTGCTCCGTAATATATAATTTTCTAACACCATGTTGATAGATGTAGTTGTAGCATAAAGGGAAGCCCACAGAATGTTTTCGATGCAGGCCATTGTAGTTAGCTCAACTATTGTGTTCATGTTGATGGGCTTGGTGGAAATGCTCGTATATTTCTAGCTAAGAGAGGGTGAGGATGATTTGATGCCTATTTCTTGGAACCATTGGACAAGATGGTGCTTTTTAGCAATATAAGGATTAATGCAAAGGTAGGTGGTGGGGATAGTTCCAACTATTCGAACATTTAATTCGACAACATGACCCCTTTTGATTTCAAGGACTGCAATGGTTTAGGAAATGCGGAGTTGAGATAGTTCATGGTCCTCAACATGGCAGTGTTTTCCCAGAGGGTCACATCGACATTAGACCTAGATGCATCACAAAGTGAGATAGTGTTTTGTAGTATCGAAGCCATCGCGTCTATGTATGATAGAGGTAGGAGAAGTTGAGTTAACAACACCAATTACATCAATAATTGAGTTGAGAGATGAAAGGTTGAGTAAAATCATTGGCACAAACTGGAAGTTATGGGAAGGGATTGATGTATCATCATGTATGGAGGGAGACACATTTTATGTGTAGAAGAGAAGGTATTCGAAAGGTTGGTTAAGATGATTGTAGGTAGGGTTTGAAGCATTTATGGTGCCATTTGAGATGGTGTATATCTAGCTGATTTGAACAAGAGATTGGAGAGAGGTTTCCAAGTCATTGAAGGGAGAAACATGGATCACATCACCATCACAGTCAACAAGGTCAAATCCAAGTGATTTCCCCAGTTGCACGAAGTAGTGTATTCACGGAGGGTTGTTTCCACGAGGACCCTACCTTGGTTGGATGGACCAAAATTTGTTCAATGGGGTGATGGCCTTGAAAAGGAAGCAAGTTTGTGGTTACAAGGGCATTGTCTGGTGGTGTTGGAAGATGGATTTCGACAAGGGGGTTTGAATACAAGGTAGGCGCAATAGATAAGGATGATCTAGCATGGAGTGTTTTTTTGGTGGAGAGAACAAGAGGTTTTGGATTGCCAATTAAGACTATTGTAGGCTGGAGGATTTCAAGTTTGAGGACACTTAGCAACTTGCAAATAGGAAGAAAGAGAAAAATGTGAGTTAAGAGACGAAAATAAAAATCAATATATCCAAGTGAAAGGGAAAAAAACATAAAAGGAGAGGGATCAAGGGGGGGCAGGGGGGTTTCAAATGCACAAAGATTGATGAATATATGTGCATGAGATTTTTTTGAGGATCATAATGGGTATGAACTGCAAGTTTCTAGATGACGAAAGTGCATTGTGGGATGAAGGAAGAAAGGTTGCATGGATGGGAGTTTCATCAAAATGAGAGAGGCGGAAATAGGGGTTTGCAGAACTGGTGAGGCATATGTGTTTGAGGGCAATAACTTGGAGGATCGGCTATAGTTCGGAGCAACCAGCTACCAACAATGAAAGTGCACTGTTAGTCAAGGTTTTCTCCATTGTGAAGTGACTTTGCTATTTGAAGAGAGGAGTTGTTGGTAAAAAAAAACTTGTAAGTGTAAAAGAAGAGACTTAGTATGCATGTTAAAATGAAGGAGAAGGCTACAAAATTTACTCTGCAAGGAACGAAGGCGGGGGGGGGGACAACTAAGGGAGAAGTGTGGAAGAGCTAAAACAATGCGGGGTGGGAGGAAGGTGTGTGAAAGTGACAAGGGTACCAAAAACAAAGAGATTGATAGTTATGTTGATTTTCTTTGTGAAACATGAATGTGCAAAAGAAAAATGTTCCATGATAAAAAAAACAAGCGAAGGGAAAAATGGGTATCATGGAATCGATTTTTTTGAATAAATGGAGGAAAATGTTAGATGAGGATGTTACCAGGCCTATGTTAAGCAAGAAATGAAAATGTGCCAAACATTTAATGTAGGTGTGAAAATGTCTCAAAAACCATTTTGAACGCAATCCAACTAGAAAGTTGAAGCATTACAAATATCATTGGCTGGATAAAAAATCATTGCATGAAAGAAAACTTGATTGTTGTCAATATAATAGAACATGAGTAAAGATCATAACAGGGCCTATACTTAATGAAATACGAACTTTGATTTAGTTGGTTTCACCCTGCTAAACATATTAGCATAATAAACGACCAAATGTGAAGATCATAGCAGACCCTATGCTCAATAAGAGTTGAACTTTGGTATAATTGGTTTCACCCTGCAAAACTCACCATCATTATAAAAGGGCAAATGTGAATTTTTGCAATTACATCATAAAGTCAGTCACTAAACTTAGAGGCTTTATTGACAAACATTAGAGCATATTCTCCAGCTCTACGACTTAGATTTATATCATATTTCATATGCATTAGGTTTTATTTTTATGCATAAGGTTTCCAATGTAAGTAATTTATTTGCCATATGTAAATTTAGCTTTAAGCAAAGGCTAGTTTGCATATCGAATGGAAAAATGATTTATCACAAATAGACATTAACTTTGTACTTTTCATAAATAACCTCGTTCTTAATTTGTTTTTCTAAAATTAGATATGAAACATAATAAAAACTAAATTTCATTTAAAGATTTTCACTCTCATAAAAAACTAAATATTTTACACTTATAAAATAAATGTATGTATGTATGTATGTATTTAACATTCCATGTCAAAGTTCCAATCCAAACCAATTTTCGAGAAATTTTACCAATAAAGTAACAGGTTGCAACTATGGAATTTAACTACTCACTTGTCATTTCAAAGTTTCAAGCACAATTTTCCAATAAGTATATAGTTTTCACTGAAATTGACTAGAATTGCAAATATACATCTTTCCATGAGGCTAACTAAACTATTTCATCTACCATCAAGACCATGATTGATAACTGAATATCACCATAAATTCTAAAAGTCGACATATTTATACCTCATTGTTGTAGCGGCTAGAACCACCCTGCAAAATTTTGCCTTCACTTCATTTTGGAGCCTCCCTTCCAACCTTCATAGTAGCTTGCCTTGCTCTATCAAGTTCACAAGGTTCAATGATTTTCTTGCACAAAGGAAACCTGTCGATCACAGCTTGATGCATTCCCCTCACAGGTTGTTCACCTAGACTTTGTCCAACTGCAAGTTGAGTAGCTTCCCCAAGAAAAATGCACATTTCTTGAGGGAAATTAGTATTCCCTCCAAAAATTGTGAAATCTTGTCTGGTAGTTTGTGGGGCTCCAAGATTGCATAATTTTGCCAGTCAACACTCACAATAGGAATTGTGAAATTTTCCCTAGCAGGGCTACTCAGTCCAGAATTTGGGAAAATATGAGTAGTAGTCAGCTGTTTTGCCCAGAAATTGTACAAATCTCCTGGGTAGCCATCCCAGTTCCTAGCCAAAAATGCGCATTTTTCTCCAGCAGTCGAGGAGTCTCTTGCATGTGCAGCTGAGCTGACCGGTTCCCTCCGAGATTGAGAAAAACTGACTTGCATGCATAGGTTCCTTCTCCCAAGGCAGCATGGAAAGGAATCCCTTGTTTTAGGGATTTATGTTTAGCAGTTGGAGGTTACATGCAAGGATCATTTCAGAAACCTCCCACCAAGTGTCACTTTCCCTAGATTTGTGGCATGTGCATCGCAACCTCGATGTTATCAAAACTCATCAACTGGATGCTACAGAGCTCATTCCTCACATCAACCTTGCAGCTATGACATCCCACATCACATCTAGGAGAACTCATCACATTCAACTCAGTTGTTTTGGGGTAAGCCCACTTCCCATGCCTTATGTTGCATTTCTATCGCTTTTCGTGTTTTCGCTTGTATGAATATTGTTCGCTTGATTTATTTAAATGCTTTCCACTGTTTGCATGTATATTAGCTTTTCCTAGCATCATTTTAGTTTTTGTCAACATCTCACTGTTGTCGCATGCATGAAACTGTTTTTCGCGAACGGTCACAAATTCGACAACTCGCCTCACCCACATTCATGTTGTTCCATTTTCTGAATTTGTTATTCACCATTTGTATGCATGATCATTCACTTATGGTTACACTCAGTATCAACATGAAATTGCATGCACAGTGACTCTTAGTTATCCATCGGTGAGTCTGGCCAACCTCAGCCTAGACTCTGCCTCACCAAGAGCCTCACCAAAATAGCATTGTGCAGTCCTGAGAGGGAAGGATCTGCCTTCTTCCCCATAAGTACGAATTTCTACCCAGTAGCTATGCCCCAGGCCTACTTTTTGTAATCCCGAGGGACACTGACTGCTGGCCAAGAAAATTGCGCAATGCAGTGACTGAGCTTGCAGCCATTGCCAGTTAAGCTTGTGCATTGCATAATTCTAGCAGTCAATAGCTAAACTAGACAGTGCATTGCATAGTTCCAGTAGTCAGTCAGTCTCCCAACATCCCAGACTATGCCTTGTGCAGCCTTGGTAGTCAGTCTCTCGACCTCCCGGACGAAATTGTGCAACCTTCATGATCAGTCACATAGGTTTGTTGCAAGTCAGTTCTCAAGTTCATTTTGGTTTTTGAATGACATATTTGTTTCCATGAGTGTTTCCATGTCTCCACATATTGTAGGTTTTCATCTACCTCTCAGCAGTGCAAGTGCAATAGTTTCCAAGAGGGCAGAGTCCAAGACACCGCTCAAAGCACAACTCGAGATGTAGTCGATCAAATTTCTATGAGATTGCCCACTCACGAAGACATCAAAATGTTTGTAGACAAGAAGAGAAAGATATCACAATGAGCAACATCATAAACAACAGTTGAAGGTAGCATACCAAATGCAGCAAACATAACTAATGCAGCAAATGAAACAAATGTAGTGAACGTCGCGAACACAACGAATGCAATGAATGAAAGAGGAAGGTCATTGACAACACATAAGTGGAACAAATTTGCAAGATCAAATAGATCCACTGATGATGAAAGAAACTTGGGAGACTTAGGCTATGAGGTGATGGTATGACCTGAATATTGCGCAAAGATAGAGAATGGAACAAAGGAGGAGTTGCATGTGATGAAACAGAAACTAAGGAATAATATGAAGCTACATAGACACATGAATGAGTTGCAGCAGGAATAGGGACAACAGTGACTGTAATGTGCACTCATGGATGAAATTTTGCCCATACAAGTTAAAGATCCATCCCAGTAGCTGACACAGAGCATACATGGTGAGTAGTGTTGTTGATCGCATGCAATTGATTTATTAGCATTTATGTCATTCTGCGCACGCATGCAATCCAACACATTCTACACACTCACCAAGGCAAAGACAAGAAGCAAGTACAACAAGAGAAAAACATGTACTTCGACAAGTTGATGCGCATGACCACCAACACACACTTGAAAATCAACATGGACACTATGCATCACTATGTTGCTGGTTCAACCGCACCCAAGAAGACCATGTGCATGTTATCAGACGAGTTTGATGAAGCGCCGAACCAATTCACTAGTTGCAACAGAGGCAACAATTCACTTCTACAATGTGTCACCATGAGGTGCATGCACACCATCATGGATGCCCAAGCTTGACATCAGCTGACCACCTTCACCATCACAAGCATGTCAAAGATTTGGTCTCATCAAAGCGGACCGAGTGTCAGTGATGTCTTGCATGGCTTGCTCAAGCCATGTTGTCTCACATGAGTACATGTGCATTGTAATGTTGAGTCATGTAAAGTGTAAGTCAAGTGTCAATAGTTGGATGTAACAGTCATAGAGTATGCGAAGAGTCATGAGGGTAGTTGAACTGTCACAAAGGGAAATGTCAAGGTTCACCCCACCCTTTGCTATAAATAGTCCCTCATAATTCATTGTAAGGGCTTTTATTTAGCCAAGATTCTGATAAGGGTATCTTGGAAAGAGCTTGGACAATATTGTAATGTGCCTTGGCTTCTCCACTGCATAGAGCTAGTTCATCTCTTTGGAGGAGCAGACAGATGTGGTTGTAATGTTCCACTATTGGGGCTAGCAAGTTTACATGGATGTATTATATGATTGGAACTTACACTTATTTATATAATAAGAGCCAACACGTTTTCACACATGTATTATATCTATTGTAAGAATGATATTTAACACTTGTAATGCATGTTGCTTCAACATGCGTTCTACATCTAAACTATTTCATTTGTTGTAATGCATAATATGTTAATGGAAATGTGTTATATATGTTGTTTATGTTGTCCCATCTGTGTTGACTGCCCTACCAGACATCATACAAACCTTTCATATGAAGCACATTGTAACAATCATTGCACTTGTTCAGAACGATCCATGAGTGTTGTACATGTTATCTTACCTTGTATGTTGTGACTGCCGCATCCGTGTGGACTGCTCCACCGAAAGCTGTGTATGTCCTAGATGTGTTTTTCATTCCTAGCCGACTTGGGACTGATCTCTTTCAATCTAGAACTCACCTTCACCCTCATGTCAACCCACCTATATTAGAACCTCTCATACATTGTCCTTTTCTCACTATAGTGGCCACTCCCTTTCTACCAATAGAGTTATCTTACTTGCCTCTGTGCGAGATCGCGGTCAAGGGATTGCTATATGACCCACTGCTAAGACTCCTACACCAAATGGTCTGAGGTCTAATTGGGACTTCTTATGGAGTATATCCCCCTTACATGTTGGCGGGTTCATTGTCATTAACACTCATATAAAGGCTTTCAAATAATGTAATACTCTTCTACTCACCCACTTTTTACAACTTTTAGGACACCCGACTCAGCCAATTTTTATTATAAATGATGCATATTTCTCTTTGTTTCTACTGGTAAAATTGAAGTCTAGAGTATGACAACCTCCTTATGTAAAGACGAGAAGTTTTGATGGAGAAATCGAAAATAAGGAGTTGGATCAACTAAGCTTATGATTAAGTAATGAATAAAAACCCTAAAACCTATGTAGGAGAGGGGAAAAGATAAAGTTATCTATTTGAAACCAATAAAGTGTTTAATAGGACCAAAGGGATTACTGGATCGACTAATATTAGATACTAGTTTGTTAATTGCAGTGTTCAAATTTCCTAACAAGTGGTGTTTAGAAGAGTAGAGATGAGGTCTCCTCATGGAAAGCACAACAACTTACTATACGAATAGTGGGTCATGTATGATAGAGATTAAATTTACTATGAATCCGGGAAGAAACAAAAAAAAACCAGAATAAATCTAAAAAATAGTTTCTAGAAAAAAATATGTGATACTTTGATCAAGTTGATGCAACAAATGCATTCAGGAAAGAATTCCAGTTCCACTCATGAAAAATATATTTAGGAAATAATTCCACTTCCACTCACGTATAGTTTGACATGCATAATAAGAGAGAATTTATCCACTAGTCACTACAAAACAATCATTGAAAAACATCCCTCCCTCCATGCACAATGAAAAATGTAATAGGAAGCATGATTAACTAATAGAATTTCAAGAAAATGCAAGAAGCTAAAATTTAGAGAAAATATTTTATTTCCTTCACAATGGTTTGGCTCATGGATAATTCAACTCTAATGTAAAAAAATGGAAACCAGAATATACTGGGAAATAACATTGTGATAACACATGTAGATGATCTAGCTAAAGGACAAGAACAAGCTGGTCATTAGGAATAAATGATACAAAATAAGCATCAATAAAAACAATGAATAAGTAAAGGAGTTCTAAGTTATAGTTAGAAGAGTTTCCAAAACAACAAATGGCATGGTTGAAATTAGACAAGTCAATCAATTTAATGTATGTTTATGGTTGTCAAAATGAACGGGGTATAACATTATAGAAAATCTCAAAGTCACTAAAATCTATACATATTGAAAATACATAAGGACATATTTTGCTTGTAAGTCGAATCTCGCCATTTAGGAAAAGCAAAGGAAAAAGTGAGGTAGGCTATGAACTTGGTGCTTTTGTCATGCCAACAAGGTAGATCTTGAAAAATCTCTCCTTAACTAAGATCCTTAATTCACCAGTGATTCACTAGGAAGTAGACTATCATTGGAACATCACATGCTCTATATTTATAAAGATGCAAAATATTTATAACTATTATTGTATATTTATGGGATGTATCATCCATTAATTGGTGACTGTTATGTTGTGGCCACAGTAAGCATTGTTTTATTGGTCTAGTGTGCTCCATTATAGATTGTTCTTCCATCACTTTGAAGTGGTATTAGAGCAGGAAGAAACTGCCCCGAGGACAGAATGAGCCAAGGATATTGCTAGGAACAACTTTCAAAGGAGAGGGACAAACCTAGCCAAGGACATGGTTGGGTAGAGTTGTCGAGGGAGAGAGACAACTCCAGCATTGGTCTGGGTAGAGTGGGGAGTTGAAAAATGAGTTGCAATGTGTTAGAAACAAATAAGTATAGTTCAAGAAGGAAGAAACTTGAATTGGTATAGGAAAGGTAGAAGGAATGAGGACATTACATATATGTAGTCGAATAATGGTGAGGCTAGACACTCTTGAGGCTTCCAAAGAGGTGTAATTGCAAAAGTACATGATGAAAGTGATGACACCAGTGGTCATGGATTCAATCATTATGAGTGTAAGTTGCAAATTAAGATTTGGAAAACACACTAGAAAATAAAATATTTCGCACTAGAATGATGCATTTAGTAAGCCTCAAATGTATACATAATCTAGTGTATTTAATTGCATACAATGGCTTTTTATGGTTTCAAATAGGTCCATATAAGAAAATATCTCTTAAAGACATGTTGTAGATCTTTTAGAGTCAATTATGGAGAAAATATTCATCCATTAAATTTGCAATCCATTCTCACAAAAAATTAAACAACAAAATGGGGAATGGGGGAATATTTTCTTCTTTATGGCATGTAAGATAGCTAATACCTTAGCTATAATACTTTGGAGGAATTTAGGAAATCTTAAAGATGTCTTCAGATGACAAAATTTCTCATTTTGATGATCCATTAGAATTCAAAAGCTAAAGAATTTTGAAAACCTCACTCATTTAAAAATATCATTGAGGGAGAACACTGGTGCAAAGTAGAGCTAGTTTGATGCTGCTACCATGTCTCAATTTGATCTTAGAGTCAAGAACCTTCCGTACCCCATCCTTTGTATTAACCATCTCTCGAACCCATTTTACAAAATTGTTCATGTCACCAAACTCCATCTCAACAATGTGTTGTCATGTTATCATCTCCAATAATACTACTCCGCAACTATACACATTAAAATTTTCATTTACCTTTACGGAGTAGGAATATTTTGTTATCACAAAAAAAGAGGTACTATTGTAGAAAAAAGCATGCACATTAAAAAAAAACTGATGGTTTTATCATAAAATAGTGATATGAAAAGAATGGGTGTTCTAGGTTTGTATCACATTCTTTTGCGAGATCTATGTATCAAGATTAAAAGCCCGCCATGAGTATGATCCCAACAATGATGAATGCAACCATCAAAATCAATATTAGAGAAAACATGACAATTGTGACTATGCCTTAATTCATTCGAATCCTTAGAAGGATAGGTATTGAAAAATCCTTTCCCATAGAGGTCTAGATTTCCCCTCAAGAATGATGTTGGGAAACTTGAAATCAAAGAAGAGGGAACCCTACTTGAAAGGCTATTGAAAGAAATGGTGAGCAACACAAGCTTCAAATTTTCTAGCTAAGAAGGAATAAGATTAATTATGTTGTTGGCAAATAAGTCTATGTATGTGAGAGCATGGAGACTGTCAAGAGGAGGGATTTCCCCTTGAAGGTTATTGTCTGCAATTGAAATGGAAACTGATTTTTTACAGCCACTAATTTCATTGCATATAATTCCTTGTTATGGTTGGAAATACATGGAAATAAAAAATATCTTTTAAATACATGTTATTGAATTTTGACAGTTAATTATGGAGAAACAATTCAGCGATCAAATTTGTAATAATTTATCACTAAAAATTTAACAACAAATTGGGGAATGGGGATGTGTTTTCTTCTTTATGCCATGTAAGACATCTAACATCTTAGCTTGAATACTTTGGAGGAATTCAAGAAATATTAAAGAGTTTTTCAAATGATAGAATTGTTGGTTTTGATGATCCATTAGGATTCACAAGCTCGAGCATTTCAACAACATCAATCATTTAAAAATATCATTGGGGGAGCATGCTAGTGAAAAGTAGATCTAATTTAATGCTACAACCATCTCTCTTTCATCTTAGAGTCAAGAACTGTCCATACCCATCTGTTGTATTAATCTTTACTCGACCCCATTTTACAACATTGATCATGTCATCAAACTCCATCTCAACAATGTCATGTCATGTTATCAGCTCCAATAATACTACTCCACAACTATACACATCAATATTCTCATTTAATTCTAGGGAGTATGCATATTATGTGATCACAAAAATATTCAGTACTATTGTAGAACAACTCATGCACATTCTAAAAAATTGATGTTTTTATCACAAAGTAGTGATATGAAAGGAATGGGTGTTGCAGGTTTTTATCATATTCTTTTGTAGGATCTATGCATCAATATTTAAATCTTGCCAAGAGTATGACCCCAATAGTGATGAATGCAACCACGAAAACCCACATTAAAAAAACATGAGAATTGTGACTATGGTTGGATTCATTCAAATCCTCGAATGGATAGGTATTGAACAATCCATTCCCACAGAGGCCTAGATTTACCCCCAGGAATGATGTTGGGAAACTTCAAATCAAAGAAGTAGGAACCCTACTTGAAAGCCTATTGAAATAAATGTTGAGAAACACAAGCTTCAAATTTTCTAGCTAATAAGGAATAGGATTAGTGAGATTGCTAGCTAATAAGTCTTTGTATTTGAGAACATGGAGACTGTTGAGAGGAGGGATTTCCCCTTGAAGGTTATTGTTTGCAATTGAAATGGACACTATTTTTTTATAGCAACTGAAGTCTGAAATATGACTTAATAACAGATTCTGAGACACATTTATGTTGAGAACATGAAAATTGCATATATCCCGAGGGAAATTGGCCACAAATTCCATGACTCATTTGTTTTCAATTTGTATCTGTGCCAAATTCAAGGTGATGCGAATTTTCAAAAAATGGTGCTTAAAAAACCATTGATTTCGATTCTAAGAAGCGTGAGATTTGGAGTAGCCCATAAATTATCTGACAAGAAATTCCCACTAAGTTCATTTTTTTAGAGGTTAATTTTTGACAAGGTTGTGGCATCTCCCATATGTGTTCTTAATTTGGCATGAGAAATTATTACCATCGAGGATCAGGTTTTGAAGCCTACCCCCATGGTAGAGATTAGCAGGAATTGAACCATGGATTTAATTGTCCGAGATTTCAAAAGATGTGAAGCTACATTGAAGCCATTGAGATCATTAGGAAGAGTCATGTCAAGGGAATTTTCAAACAAGGAGAAGTAGAATATTTTTTTCAATTTGACAACACATGGTGGCACCTAGCCTATCAACCATCTGAGCCCGTCTGATATCAAATGAAAGAAATAAATATTTATTGAAGTATATAAACTTTTGACAATTGAATGCAAACCAGTCTGCACATTAATATCTTAGTTGGAGGAATTTTGAGGAATTAAGGAAAGCTAAAAGAGTTTTTCAAATGATAGAATTGTTGGTTTTAATGATCCATTAGGATTCACAAGCTCAAGCATTTCTACTACCTCACTCATTTAAAAATATCATTGAGGGAGCACACTAGTGCAAGGTAGAGCTACTTTAATGCTGCAACCATGTCTCTCTTTGATCTTAGAGTCAAGAACCTTCCATACCCATCCTTTGTATTAAACTTCCCTCGAACCCATTTTACAACATTGATCATGTCACGAGACTCCATATCTATAATATGTTGTCCTATTATCAACTCCAATAATACTTTTACTCCACACCTATACACATCAAAATTTTCATTTATTTTTAGGGAGTAGGCATATTCTATGATCACAAAAATAAGATTACTACTATAGAACAAACCATGAACATTGTAAGAGATTGATTTTTTAATCACAAAGTAGTGATATGAAAAAAATGGGTGATCCATGTTTTTATCAAATTATTTGCAAGATGTCTGCATCAATATAAAAATCCCACCAAGAGTATGATCCCAACAACGATGAATGGAACCATCAAAACCCATTTAGAAAAAAATGACAATTGTGATTATGCCTAGATTCATTTGAATCCTCAAAAGGATAGGTATTGAATAACCGTTTCCCATAGAGGCATGGATTTGCCCCCAAGTATGATGGGAAACTTGAAATAAAAGAAGTGGGAACCCTAAATGAAAGTGTATTGAAAGAAATGTTGAGCAACAAAAGCTTAAAAGTTTCTAGCTAAGAAGGAATAGGATCAGTTAGATCACTGGCTAATAAGTGTATGTATGTGAGAACATGGAGACTATCGAGAGGAGGTATTTCTACTTGAAGGTTATTGTTTGCAATTGAAATGGACACTATTTTGTTACAGCCATTGAAGCCCTGAAGATGACTTGATAATAGATTTTGAGACACATTTATGTTAAGAACATGACAATTGCATATATCCTCAGTGAAATTGGCCACAATTCCCATGATTCATTTGTTGGCACTTTGTATTTGTGGCAAATTCAAGGCTGCGCGAATTTCCAGAAAATGGCTCCTAAAAAACCATTTTTTTCCATTCTGATAGGCATGATATTTGGAGTAGCCCATAAATTACTTGGCAGGAAATTCCCACTCAATTCATTATTTTACAGGTTAATCCTGAAAAGGTTGTGGCATTTCCCATAGTTTCTCATTATTGGGCATGAGAAATGATTACCATTGTTTGGTCTTGAAATTGTCATTCATTTCCATTACACTTTCACTATTATGTCCATTATATCACCTCCATTTCACCTCCATTTCACTACTGTGTCACTAGATTCATCCCACTTTCATTATCATTGGGCCACATTTATGTTTTTCCAAACTTTATTAATTCTTAGCCTTTTTAAGTCAATTTGTGGTTAAAAATTAGAAAATAATGTGCATATGCTTATACCTAACAAGTGGGTTGAGATTGTTGACATGTGTAGGTCAAAAGGAGGCTTGTAGAAGACCTTTATGTGACACCCTAAGGCCAAATTTGAATTTGAGTGGAGAGAATCATGGGATCATGAGGATATGTGTCACATCTCCAAATTATATTGACACACTAAGAAGACATGTGTCTTATCAGTTCCTATTTTGATTAGGACTCTAGAGGTAGAGGGAGAGATTCATGGACTCTCATTAATGAGATGGCTTTTCATCTTTTTGTATGAATAGGAGATCGCTCTCCTTCATTTGTTAGCTTAGCTTTTTAGTTCTTAAGCTTGTAGATTTTTGGTAGCTCTTTAGCTTGGAGCTTGTAGTTCTTCTTTGATGGATTTGGAAAGCTTTGGAGAGCTTTGTTGTACTTTGCAATTTTGAAGAATCTGAATAAAGCTTTGATGTTCTCAACATGGAAGGAGATGTGAAGTAGATGTCATGGAGAACATTAGAATGTAAGGTAGAGTAGATTTTGATTTGATGTTTTGCTTTGATTTCATTCAAGTATGTCATTTTATTGCTTTCAAGTTTGATAATTTAGATTTTCCATTCATGTAAGTGTGTTCAACCGATTGATTGTAGATTTATCTAACTGCGTAATTTATGCTTGACAATATATTCCAAGAAAGTAGTCTTCCTATTTTCCGATTGATGAATTGTAGCATAGAGAACACAGTAGACTAGTTTTTATTTACATGTTCTTGCTTTTCGCTTAGTAGGATTCTCATTACATAAGTTCATGTCTCATTGAGTCTTTTTAGTTCCTTAAGAACGAAATTGGCGATATGTGAAGTTATGAATGAGACTTGATTTGTTTTTCTTTCTTTCTGCTTATTGTAGTCTTTCGTTCTCTCATGATTATATGATGATGTTTCTAAAGCCAACATTGGCGGAATATTATGATTATGAATGAGATGGCTTTTCTTTTCATTAGTGTGAAATTAGATAGTTTAGATGTCATTTCTTTCATGCTATATGATGATATTTCTGGAGCCTTTATCTTAACACTGTTTTAGAAGTTAATTGATGAAATATTGTGATTATAGGTGAGATAATTGGCTTTGCTTTTCATTAGTGTGAAGTTAGATAATTTAGATGTCATTTATTTCATGCCGTATGATGATATATTTGGAGCCTTTAGCTTAACACCAATTTAGAATTTAATTGGAAAAATGTTGTTATTATGGATGAGATTATTGGCTAACCATTAAAAGCAGTTTCAAGTTTTTACTTTTTAATTGCAGTACTTTTATTTTTGCTTTCTTGGATTTCATTTAACTGTTATCATTTTTGCTTTCATTTCATAAACATTTTTCTGGTTTAGATTAAAGTTTTGATTTGTTTCATTTTCTCCTTTCTTTAGAAATTAGGTTCTAACATTAGAATTCATTATATTTAATTTTCCATTAATATTTAGAGATTTCACGTAGATTAAGCATAAGAAACAAAACCCCCCAAAACAACAAAAAACTATAAAACAACGAAGTAAGAAAAATGGTTAACTAAGCACATATGGTGCACCACACTTGATTAGTTTATGATACTTGGATTGATACTTTATGTAGATCAATTTAGGACACTAAATTTGAGGCTCAAATTCTGAACGCTACCCCATGGCAAAGATTAGCATGAATTGAACCATGGATTTCATTGTGCGAGATTTCAAAGGATGTGAAGTTGCAATTGAAGCCACCAAGATCATTAGGAAGAGTCTTGTCTAGGGAATTTTCAAAAAAGGGTAAGTAGAAAAGTATTTTCAGTTCGAAAACACCTAGTGGCACCTAGCCTATCAACCATATGAGGCAGTCTAATATCAAACAAAGAAATTAATATTTTCTTGAAGTATATAAAATTTTCTCTAGTGAATATAGAGAGGGTTTGCACATTTGTGTGTTTTTATTTCGATCTAAGCTATTGATTTCTTTGGATCTAAGCTTATTTGCATTTTTAGCATAAACATCTTCTTAGAGGCAAATAGAAAGATAATATTTAAAACAAGTTTTGTCACAAGCACATACGAGTAACATGTTGATTTCAAAAACAAATCCTTCAGGTCTGATGAAGTTGGATGTCCTTCATCTTCGATGATTTTCTTGAAACAACAGAAGGTAATAGGAGATTTTCTTGAAACAACACTAGGAAATAGTGCACCCCACCTCTATTCAATATATAATTGTATAATCACACACTACAGGAAAAGGGAAAATTAAATGATTGAAATTAAACAAAGGCCATGCTTTCGTTCTTGTTTAATGCAATTTAATACATGAATAGACAGGTTCGGAGGCTATAATAAATGAATTGAGGTGGCGAGGCTGATGAGCATGTGCAGGATACTACGCAGGAATGGGTGGTCATTTCCGTTACAGGGAACTGATATAAGAAAAATGGAAGACCTAGTTGAGGCACAAAACCTAACAACCTGACAACACTGTAAATGGGCATGGAGTAAGTCCCAGGATCAGGCCATGGGCTATAAATGGACATGGATCAAGTACATTTCGGAGCAAGCAAGATTCTCATTCAGTAGGTGAAACATGGTAAGCACTCTTGCTTTCAAACTCTTAAATTCTCTCTGGCACTCCATGACACGATATACTAATTATGGCTCAACAGGTTTCTAAAATAAAACCTCTTAGTGACTAGATATAGATATGCATTCTCACTAGCACTCTGTATAGGCGATAATTTTTTTATTTTATCACTCCAACAAATACCAAGAGATTGTATTTTGGATGCCATACAACACTATTCATGGCTGCTCGACAAGATATTTGATGTACAGTCCCTCCAGTTTGAACATCAACAATATCAATAAAAAGAGCCTCACTAGCAAAAGCTATGTATTTCTCATCATGATTAAAGCTGATTATCAGCACTGGCCATTGGATATTGGTAACGGTTTGAATACATGACATCTCAAAAATATCCCAAAGGATTACAAGGGCATTTTCACTTCCTTAGCGAGCTATAAAAATTGAAATATAGGTCACTAAGGACCCTCTAAATGAGAAAACTCGGGTGTAGTGAATATATTTTGCATGGTGATTTCCCTTTAGAGTTTTCAGATAACCATTAACAAGTATTATTCACATGGAAACAATAATGTAAACTACCTAAGTTACTGATAAACAAACCCATAATCGGAATCCAAAATTCCTTTGATGTCTTGATTTCCTATGCATAAACATGTTTCAATAGCTACAATTTTGTTTGATAAGGTCAAAAAAAATTATTTTCACCTTCATGTTTTTATTTTAGTAGTTTTAGTTTTTAATTACAAATGCGATGAGGGACAAAAAAAAGATGCAAGAAAAGGGGTGTTACACAACATTTTGTCACTATCCCTGTACTCCCCGTCCACGATCCTGGAGGACCTTTACAATGAACCCTACATGCTTTCAAATCATGAAGAAACTCCCATTGTATACCTCTTCATGAGAAAAACAATTCCCTTTTCCATCATTTACCCAAACTCTTATGTTTACCCCAGTTTAGAAGACTGGTGCTAATGATCCATGTCCTCCTTATGCCGATATGTAGAGATTAAAACTATCACTAGCACCGATCAGATCAACTAAGCCCTTTCTCAGTCACACCAATCCTCTTTTGGAAGTTTTTTAAATATGGAGCTGAAGCTTACAGCTCTAGAGGCTTCGTAATGGAAGTCTGGTGAATGGTTAGACCGGATGGAGCCAAGGGGGTCAATTTGGGCTCCTTTCCCCTATTAAGATGGAAAAAACTCAAGAGATGAGCCCTTCTCCCATGAAGGGAGGAGCCATCTCCCATCCATCCAAGCTATATAAACCTCTCTTTTTCCCAAGAAAAATCTAGTTTTTTTTAGTTTGGAGTTAGAATAATCAACAAGACATCTATAGTCTGAAGTTTTATAGTGTATGTTTGAGGAAGAATAGTCTGCTTTGGTGTGATTTGATGCAAGAGGGAAAGAGGCTTTAAAACCTCTATTGTTGGGGTTGTCCATGAAGTTATAGCAGAAGTGTGGGAACTCGGATACATCAGAGGAGACTGGCAACATTAAGGCACCGATTATAATATTTTTTTGATTTATATAAATGCAACTATCGATTTATTTCCTACATGAAGTGTCATTTTACATCTTTATGGCTTAATGTTCGTTGACCTGTTATGTAGGCTGAATACAATATTGTATGCTGTTATGTTTGTTGTTTGTTGTTGTTTTCTTGTTTCAGGTGTTTGAAAGAAGGAAATGAAAGATAGGTAGAGTGAGGAAGTAGGATCATCAGCATGCGGAATAATGTTCTAAGAGGTAGGCCCTCTTAATTGATTCTAGCTTAATGGAATCTTCCATAGATTGTTTGCTTTTGACTAGACGTGCTCTCTCAAGCTAGAGGAATTATTTCTGTCTGCACATAGAATTTACTTGCATCACAAATTGGCAACCATACTGGGGAACCAACCCTTCTATTTGATTGATTGTAATTTCATGGTTTTGTGTGAAATTTTCTAGTATCACCATTTCCCTCTAGTGTTCTCTGCTTTTCCTGGTTTACTGCTTCGAGTCTGAAATTTATAGGAGAAAGTCTGGTTTTTACCTGAGGAAATTTTTATCTTTTTCCTTTGGATCCTCAGCCAGCGTAGTTTTTTCTAAAACGACCGTGTCGATCAGATCGAGGTTCTAAAAAATAGTCATGCCGACCCCCTTCTGGCACTTGTTGTCAGTTAGGCAGTCGCACCTATCCCTGTAGGTGGAGATTAAGGTTTACCCCATATCTCAAATAGTGTGTCTTGCTCTCTTGATTTATGCCTCTTAGCTTGTTTTAGACTATTTCTCCCTGACCTGAAAGCTTGATTTGGCTTGGTTTTGTTGAAAATAATACTGAGAGGGGGGGTGAATTAGTATTATCAAGTCAAATAATCCTTTTTTAAAAATCAAATTGTATACGTTACTTCAGAAAATTCCACCCGCGTTAATACGCAACTATTCAGAAGTAAACCAGTGTACACAGAGAAAACTTTTAATTTACTTGAACTTTAGATGATTTTTGTTAATCTGAGATGCAGCATCAAATAACCAGTAACCAGAGATAGTAAAACAGAGTAGAAAGACAATCACACACAAGAACACCAGATATAAGGTGGAAACCCAATGTGGGTGAAAACCACCTGCTGCACAATTCGTCTCTATCTTTCCTTAAATTAGAACTTCTGTTTACAATGTATACTAGTGCAGTCCTTTACCAGTACGCAGGCTGCAACCTGCAGAGAGCTACAACTCTCTCTCATTTTCCAGCTCTCCTGGAAGGAGCTACAACCCCCCTTAGCTCTTGCACTAGCCAAGATACTATATGTAAGGTGCTGGCCTACAGAAGGCTACAACCTTCTCTTTCTTCCAGGGACCATGTTTCATCAATTTTCAGACTGGATCCATGAACATCAAACAGTTATCAAGAAAATCTTCATCAACCAAACTTCTTTTCACCAACTAGATCTGAAATCAAGTAGATACTTCTCTGCCAGCTGTACCCAAAACACAGTACTAGAAACCACACAATAGAATCCAAAACACAGCAGCAATCAACAAAAATAGCTAGATCACAACTTAAAGCATATACGCAATTTCAACAATCTGCAACTTGCGTGCATACGCATCTGCGTATGGAACAACCTGCATATACACGCCTTTACTTCACCTAAACTGCGTGTATACGCACCCTTGCTTTACCGAACCTACGTACAGATCTATAAAAGAAAACACACTCTTCCAGATATTCAATCACTAATTAACCCAGATTATCAAACTTATAGATCAGACCAGCGCCACATCTAGTAGATCAAAATCATACAAAGATACTATCATCCAAGCTTAAAGATTATGACCCATGAATAGAACTTATCCTTCCTTTGGCGCTAAGGTTCCTCCTTCCTTCAAATCCAGATCTGCATCACCACCCAATATACCAGCTCTAGCACTTTATCAGATCTTCAATAATAATTCAGATAGTCATTTGTCACAAGATCTCCTTCCTCTTTTATAGTCCTAGGCCTTCCCCAATACCATGGTCCAAAACCATAACATTTAAATACCATGAACCCAAAACTAGGGATCGACACATCTGACGAGAGGCCATGGTCCAAAACATAGGTTCAAGTTCCAAGATCTAATTGCCATGGACCAAAAGGATGATCACCAACATATATGCGCTTTTGTAATGTCTAACCCATGTGTATACGCGCGTTAATCTAGATGAACCTGCGTATATGACTTTTTCTACTTTCTGAGTGCCTGAACAGAGATCTGTTACCAAAGAAGGTTGCCATCAAGGACAACACATGTGCCATAGCCCCAAACCTATGCCATAATGCCAACAATCTCCCCCGTTGGACTTGATGGCAAGATCTGTTACCAAAGAAGGTTGCCATCAAGGACAACACCTGTGCCATAGCCCCAAACCTGTGCCATAATGCCAACAATCTCCCCCTTTGGACTGGATGGCAACACCAAGATCCAAGATCATTCTCCCCCTTTGTCATCAAGGTCAAAGGGTTGTGCTCCCCCTGAGTATATGCTGAAATCTCTGACTTGCTGTGCTGACCATGCTCCCCCTGATTATGGGCAAGATCTACAAAAAAATGTTCTTTAAGAAGAACCAAGACTTATGCAAAAATACAAGACCTTTCTATCACCAAAAGACTTAGTACATACATCCATCACCCAACCAAGTGGGGATCATCCATCCAACCGAGTGGAATACATCAAAAATTTACATATGATGACCAAATACATTACTTCTTCATCCTAGGCATAGTGGGGAAACCAATATAGGTCATTACATGACTTTGACATCATATAAGAAAGAGATACATGACAAAAACATGACTTATAAAAGTCATCAGCAACTGATAGCAGCAGCAACTGACAATCATCATTCAGAACAACAACCAATATTTCCTTCTGTTTGCCTTCTGCCTTTGTTCCACCTAAAGTCAACAACAGCTATGAACTAGAACCAAAAGCTTCTAAAATAATGCCAACAATGCATAATTAGAAGATTATCTGCTCCCCTTGAACCTGTGCCAGATGGTCTCTGTCAAACCCACATCTGAATATCTGTAACCAAAGCCTGCTCCTTCTGATATCCATCAAGCCTCCATATACGCGAATTTCTCTGTAAATACTAGTGTATGTACGCGGATACTCTTTATCCAACATGCGTACACCCATTTTCTTTGAAAACTGATAAGATCTAGCAGCAAGATGATACATCAACAACTCCCAGCTTCTGTTTGAGATATTCAAAAGTCTCCCTGGGCAGTGGTTTGGTGAAAATGTCAGCAACTTGTTCCTTGGAAGGAACATACTCCAATTTGACCTTTTGTTCCAACACTTGTTCCCGAAGAAAGTGATACTTGATCGGTATGTGCTTGGTCTTTGAATGCATGACAGGATTTTTTGAAATGTTGATTGCACTTGTATTATCACATAACATGGGGATAGGTGGTGTACAAGTGATTTGAAAATCCTGCAAGGTTTGCATCATCGAAAGGAGTTGAGTGCAACAAGATGCAGCTGCAACATATTCTGCTTCAGCTGTAGATAAAGCAATTGAACTCTGTTTCTTGCTGAACTAGGACACTAATCTGGAGCCCATAAAGAAAGCTCCACCACTTGTGCTCTTCTTGTCATCCATGCTTCCGGCCCAATCTGCATCTGTATAAGCATGAAGTGTGAGATCTTGTATCTCTAGGATACATAAGCCATAGTTTTGAGTCCCTTGAAGATATTTGAAAATTCTCTTCACTGCTTGAAGGTGAGTTTCCTTTGGATTTGCTTGAAATCTTCCAACTATTCCCACTACATGCATGATGTGTGGTCGGGTACCTGTCAAATAAAGTAGACTTCCAATCACGGATCTATAGGTTGGCTGATGTACGACTGCTGATTCATCATTTGCACTAAGACTGCATCCTGTAACCATGGGGGTACATACTGGTTTCACAACTTCCATGCCATATTTCTTCAAAATCATCTTGAGGTACTTGGTTTGAGATAAGAAGATACCGCCTTCATTCTGTTGGATTTGCAATCCAAGAAAGTATGCCAGTTCACCAAGAAAAGACATTTCGAATTCTTTTTGCATCACCAAGGCAAAGCTTTGACTCATAGCTTCTTCATTGCTCAAAAAGATAATGTCATCTACATACACAAAAAGTATTAGCAATTTGTTATTTTCTATTTTGACATAAAGATTTCTATCTGCTGATCCTTTTGAAAAGCCTTGTTGATGAAGATATTTGTGCAATCGGTAGTACCAAGCCCTTAGAGCTTGTTTGAGCCCATAGAGAGCCTTTTTCAATCTGCATAGAAGATTTGGATCATTACCAAGAATGAACCCATCTAGCTATTCAATGTATACTTCTTCTTCCAAGTCTCCATTCAGAAAGGCTGATTTCATGTCCATTTGAAATACTTTGAAATTTTGAAAACTTGAGAGAGCAAGGAACATTTGAATGGCCTCAAGTCTTGCAACAGGAGCAAATGTTTCTTCAAAGTCTATTCCTTCTTGTTGCGCATAACCTTTACAAACAAGTCTGGCCTTGTTTCTAATTACTTCTCCATTTTCATTCAATTTATTTTTGAAGACCCATTTTGTTCCGATGACATTCTTATCCTTTGGTCTAGGAATCAGTTCCCAAGTGTTGTTCCTTTAGATTTTCTCAAGTTCTTCATCCAATGCTTTTATCCAACATTCATCTTTGCATGCCTCTTTCACACTTTGTGGTTCAGTAGAAGAGAGTAATGCCAAATAGCTTGAGGCTTCTGCAATTGTTCTTCTTGTTTGTACACCTGCTTCTTTCTGCCCCATAATCTGAGATTCAGGATGATTTTTCTGAACATACCAAGATGGAGTCTTTTCTTCTATCCTTTCTTGTTCCTCTGGTGCCTCTTGAGGTTCTTCTTCATCATCTGTCTGATTTGGAGAGTAGTCTTCATCTTCTTCAATATCTTCATGATTTACTTGCCTGGGGATGTATCCTTTTTCATCAACCACTACGTCAATGCTGTCAAAAATTCTTCCAAGTCTTTTGTTATAGCATTTATATGCTTTGCTATAGGGAGAATATCCAAGGAGAATGCCTTCATCCGATCTAGGTTCAAGTTTGCCAAGATGTCCATCCGTATTCTTAATATAGCATTTGCTCCCAAAAATTTTGAAATGCTTTGCCGAAGGAGTTTTACCATACCATATCTCATGTGGAGTTTGAGTGTTGTTCACTTGGACATTTGTTTTGTTGAGAATAACAACTCCAGCATATGCAGCTTCACCCCAGAAAGTTGCGGGAGTTCCAGACTCATCAAGCATAGCACGGGCCATTTGTTGGATTGTTCTGTTCATCCTTTCCACCACTCCATTTTGCTGAGGAGTTCTAGCTGTAGAGAATTCCCTTCTTATTCCATGTTCTTCACAGAAATCGAAAAAATCATTTGAGGTAAAATCTCCACCTCTGTCAGACCTGAGGCACTTAATTTTGTGACCTGATTCATTTTCAACCAAAGCTTTGAAGGATTTGAATTTTTCGAATGCTTCATCTTTGTGCTTCATAAGTCCTAACCAGACAAAACTGGAGAAATCGTCAATGAATAATATCAAGTATTCTTCTCCTCGAGGTGTTCTTTTCCTGAAGGGACCGCATGTATCTGTATGTACAAGCTCAAGAGGCATGCTAGCCGATCCTTCCTTCTCTGGAAAGTTAGTTCTGGTTTGTTTTCCAAACTGACATGATTTGCATATGGTATTTTCAGGAATTTTGATATCTGGAAGATCGCGAACTACCTGATATTTGCATGCTTTCCTTATTTGTGAAAAGCTTAGATGCGCCAACCTTCGATGCCATAACCAGTGCTCATCATCCTTGCTCAGATAGCATTGTTGTTCTCCTTCTTCAAATATGTATAGATTGTTTGGAGTTATTTTTCCTTTGATCATTGTTTTACCTGTATCAAGATCACGAACAAGACATCCGTTTGATCTGAATATTACCTCGGTTCTTTGATCACACATCTGGCTGACACTTAGAAGATTATGCTTTAATCCATCAACATACAAAACATTTCCAACCTTGACCTTTTATTTTAACCGAGCAATGCCTTTTCCTTTTATAGTTGTAGGAGTATCATTTCCAAAAGAAACTTTCCTTCCCTTTTCTAGAGCAGAGTAAGACTCAAGTTTTTCTCTATCACCTGTCATATGCTTCGAACATCCACTGTCAATGTACCATAGATTTTCTTGTCCCTCTGCATAAAATGCTATCCCACATCTTTCTGTTTGTGGTTCCTTTATTCTCCATGTTTTGGTGCTTGAGGCTTGTTCATTTTTCTGCTGAAATCTGCTCCTGCATTCAGAATCTTCATGACCAAAGTTATTGCAAATAGAACATTCAACTTCATTTTCAAGAGCCGAAAAGTTGTTATAGGTCCTTTTAGTAATCCCGGTCATACTTCTTTGTTTTTGAGCTTCTCTAGTCATGATTGTTTTATATGCAACACATTGAGCTGCCTTGTGACCAAATTATGACAAGAAAAACATTGTCCATTGAAGAAACTTCTGCGGTTATCAAATCTACCGGCCAAGTGATTGTAATCTCTATTGTTATTCATTCTTGAACCAAATTGAGAAGACTTTACCTGTGGCTGGTTGTAGCTTTTGTTCACTCTTAAAACAGATTGCCCCTGATAGCCTTTTTTTGCAATTTGTCCCTGCTTTACCTGATAGTCTCCATTGTGCTTTTGCTCACTCCTTTTTGCTGCATCAAGATAACTTTTTGAAGTGGATGCTTGAGAAGTTTATCCATTATAGCCCAGACCTGTCTGTTTAGAGGAGAACGCTGTACATTGATAATCTCATCCAAAGTTTCAGATCCTTTGACAAACTTAAGATTAATAGCTTTTGTTTTCTCAATCTCTTTTCTAAGAGCAACAATTTCACTTCTAACTTTTCAAAATGTTTTTCCTTTTCATCAATTTGAAATTGTAGAGTATCAATGATCATATTCTTTTCTTCTATACATCTCTTGAGTCTAGTAATTTCTTCAAAAAAGTTATCCACATCTATAGCATCCATATAATCATCATCTTTGAATGCCATTAACAGTTTATATTCATTACCTTGTTCATCTTCATCACTATTTGATAGACCATCACTATCTTCATGAGTGTAGTAGCTTTTCTTATTTGCACCCTGTTTTTTGTTCCATCTAGTAGGTTCCTTTCCTTTATCATTATAGGGACATTTTGCAGCGTAATGACCTACTCTTCCACAAGCAAAGCATTTAAAAGGTAACTTACCTTTGAACCTTCCAGAACCCCTTTGAAAATTTTTGACAAAATTTGATTCTTCTTCTTCTTCTTCTGGTAAGTGACTTGCTTCATAATAATCTCCTTTGCCTGACGTCTTGAAAGAAGCTTCTCTTCTATCTGAGGGACCTCCCTTTCTCATTTCATAAGCAGTTAGAATTCCATGTAGCTGAGACATAGTAAGAATTCGTAGATTTTCCTTTTTTTCTATTGCAGATACTTTAGATTCAAACTTGGGGGACAATGACCTTAGAACCTTTTCAACCACAATAGCCTCTTTTATTTCTTCACCCAAATTTTCATACAATTAACAACTTCATCTACCCGAAGAAAATAGTTAGCCACACTTTCATCATTATACATCTTGAGAGTCTCATACTGAATCCTGAGAGTTTGAAGTTTGGCACGCTTTACCTGTTCATCTCCTTCATAGCTCGTGACAATTTTGTCCCATATCTCTTTTGCGGATTTATAGTGCATTACCTTCATGAATTCCGATTGGGATATACATCCTAATAGGGTACTGACTGCTTTTGCATTTGTTTCATACTTCTTCTTCTCGTCTGCATCTGTAGGAGTAGTTGAAGGAAAAGCATAGCCTGTCTCTACGATGTTCCAAACTTCTGTACCAAGAGATTGAAGATAGGCAGTAACTCTTACCTTCCAATAATTGAAGTTTGTCCCATCAAAAACCGGTGGCCTGATAGATGCTTCCCTCTCGTAGTTTTTCATGATGAAAGATCTTCCTTCAAGCGATCAAGCTTCTTTAGAAGGACCTGCTCTGATACCAATTGTTGAAAATAATACTGAGAGGGGGGATGAATCAGTATTATCTAGTCCTTTTAACAATTCTTC